>MJUU01042591.1:27256-42899 GCA_002080025.1 Modiolus philippinarum
TTTTTTTTTTTTTTGCTAAAAAAATATTTTGGAGCTGATTTTATGTGAAAAAAATATTTTGGCTGCCAAAATGATAAAACAAATTCTGAAGGAGGCTTTCTGCCCAAAAAATAATGTTAATTTTGAAAAATGTATTTTGTTGATACACGTGAACAAAATAAATATTTTTTTCTGTCAAGAAAAAAAACCATAGCCCCCCACCTTTTCAGGTTAAATGGTCAGTCCCTTATGGATTTCTTATGTTTGGGTTCTAGTCCTGCTGATGAGGAATTAATTTCCGAAATGGCCATATAGCCCATTAAAATTATTGCAGTTGGAGTAAACATATGTGTTATGGTCTCATCTTCATTTACTCCAACTGGTAAAGTGTTTGCTGCCATCTGTTGCCCGACAAATACATGCAATTGAAATGTTGATATATTTTTCAGTGTGTGTGTAAAATCTTGACTTCATTGGATCCTATATCCAATTCAACGGATTCATGCAGAATATCCTGTCGATATCCCCTATTGCGTAAAGAATGAAAGTTACCCCTCGGTTTTCTGGATTTTTTTTTTATCAGTTATGGCACTTACTATCAACATTTCCGTAAAAACGAGGACTACAAATGTCCTTTGTGATAAGATCTTTGCGAGTAACCCCATATTTTGATTTCAAATGTTCATAATTATCTTCTATAAAACTTCTTATATTTATTCAACAATTTGTGAAATCTGTAACGCTTTTGTAAAAGTTTGGTTATGATAGTAAGGTTACGTTCATAATAGTTGTCAAGAGTAGACTAGTTGAGATATATACAACCCGCAGGATGGGCCTCGGGAAACGTTGCTGTTAAGTAAAGAGAAATAAGTAATAGTGGAATCAAAATCATCCCGTTTATCATATTTTTTTTTCATTTCACCAGATTAGACGATGATAGTTAGATCCAGAGATGACAGTATTTGAAATCATTGTTAGCTTTATTTTGTTTCATTTCTTGTGGGTAAATGAAGTCGCCGTAATACAAAATGTATTGTCAATAGTAAGATCTGCTGTTATCATTAAAATAGAAATAAGTTTATCACTGTTTTGTACGGTTCCATAGAAAAAAGAAGGGAAACGAGGAATGTGTCAAAGAGACAACGACCCAAAGGGGTTGTTTTTGTTTTCATGCAGTCCCGTTCTAACAGAACAAAAAAAGATCTGCAATGAGATATGCATAAGTTTTACCCATGGGAATACCTATGATCTGTTGATAAACAATGTTGCCAAAATTGGGTACTTTAATCATATCATCACATGTCAAGGATCAATGTTTGCTGTGAGTAATATTAAAGAAGAATTCTTTCTTTTTATACAACAAATCAACTGAAGACCAGAAAATTAAAGAGTTGTCTTAATTTGGATTTAATCTGCTGTTGATACATCATTCAGCTTAAATTATTTAAGGTAGCTTTTCTAAAGGGTTTTGTTTCAATTGATTCATCTTAACATAGCTGTGGGTAGTTTATATATCTTTTACTGTGAAGGCGTAGTACTTCGAAGGGGTGGCAAGCCATAATATTGTTTGATCCCACCATTTTGTTTGAGATGTATGTGCCATATCAGGTCCATAATAGTTTAATTTTTTTCGGTTGGATTTGCACTTACTTTGTCTTTTACCTTTTCAACTTTGGCCCCTGACAATTCTGTTTGATAATTTTGTTATTATCTCTAATTCTACAAAGCATACTACAATTATTTTTATACCTTTGCTTTAAATATTCTGGTAATTAGGGCTCCCATTCCATCCGCCTGTCCCTTTGCGTGTATGTCCATCAAACTTTGGTTTCAGGATGATAATAAGGTTTTGCCGTAAGGTTTATATTTTGTGACAATATAGGTCAGGTTAGAATTTCACTTTAATTAGGTTACCATTCGAGAGTTTTTGTTCTTGTATGACCCAAAGTATGCAAATTTTTTCCGGTTTATGGTTTCTGGGTGGTAACTTGATGTTATTTTGGAATAAAAATGTTTCTTGATGTAAACCAGTAGAATTCGATTTCATGCAGTGTTGTGGTTTTTTTCCTATTCTAGAGTTAAAATATTCAAACTCTGCAAATTTGTTTCTTCGCGAATTACCAAAATACACATAATGTAAAGGGAATATACCTATTTGATTTTAAATTAAAGAGGCAAAAATTTTATACAGGGTATAGGGTATCTTTATGTGAGCAGTGAATCATTCGAATAGATGGCTTTTTTCTAGTTTTAAACTAAATCTTGGAATGCTGGAGATCGTCAGCGTTAGATTAATACAAGGGCTAAACATTACAATTACATGCTACAATATGCCAGGGAACCACACGAGAAAAACGCAAATAAGACAAAAGACAATCGTTAACAACGATAGTAACTCGGGAATTCGACTTTATACCGGTGTTATATTGACATTTTTCCCCCATGCCAGTTTTTCCCCCAGGAAATTTTGGATCAGAGCCGTTTTCCCCCCGGAAAAACTGGGATATGTGTACATATTGCCGTTTTCCCCCATGCCAAAATTTCCCCCTTCATTTGAATTTAAGTGATCATGTCCATGCTTCAAAAAAATCGTAGATATGTCTTTATGAAATGTTTCATTGCAAAAAATATTTAAGGACTAACCATTCTGTGATTGCTGAACATCAACTAATTTGCGGATCAAGAGGTTTATCCGTGGGTCTGACCCACTTTTTAGCTCGCCTGGCTTTTGCAACCACTTGGTATCCGTCGGCCGGCCGTCCGTCCGTCGTAAGCTCACTTTCAAAAATCGTAAAACCGCTTGGCCAAATGGAACAAAACTTCAACTGAATAATTACTAGGGTATATAGTTTCAAATTTGTCATTTCTTTGTCTCAGGTCAAACAACATGGCTGTCGTTGCTAAAAAAAGAACAGAGAGGCTGATTGTAGTTTTTGGCAAACAACTCAAAAGCCTTAACAAATATAAACAAAACTGACTCATGTATAAAAGAACAGCATGACAAGGTCTACCCACCTAGCAGACACGTTAATTTTCTCAGTTTAAGTCCATTTCTTAATAACTTTAGTGGTACATGTATGTCAATGATATAAAGTATATCTTAGGTAGTACATGTCAGCCTGGCATATAACTTTTGTCATTGACCTCAATTCATAGTCTTTAACTTTAATTTTAAACAACAGTATTCCTTATTGACTATGCAGTCCGTATTAACAGTAGCTGCTATTGTGCAGTTAAATTTGAATATCTTATATAGAAGCTGAAAATGCATACATTTTAAATATTTCTGTTCGAAAATAATTTGTAAGAGCACATAATTGCAAAGCTTCACAAATAAATACAAAGCATGGGGAACAACGATTGTCACATGATCTTTTTCCACGTGTCTTTTTCTTGCTGTAGACTTTCAGGAATTTGTTGTAAGCCATTGAGTTGAACAATATATTGTGTTGCAATGATAATAATTTTCATACCTAAAATTCATTAAAGAATATGTAGTGAAATTATGTGAATATTTGATCTATTACACTACAATGACACATGTTTAAAATAAATTCATCAATTGAAACGAAGTTCAGCAAATGACTTAAGTATTGTACAAGTTGCAGGTAATTTTGGGGCTAATTTTGTACAAATTATAATTTGTATATAAATTTGTACAAAGTGAAAAAAACAAATTATAATTTGTACAGAATTTTTGAACAAATTATAGTTTTTACAAAATTACAACTATTAATACATATAAGAAAATACCCCCCAAAAAAAAAGAATAAGGGCGAAACAGCTTTCTCATTAAAAGAGAAGAAAAAAATGCGCCGAAGAGAACGTCGCGAAGATTATCGATGACGTCGGGGGAAAAACTGGCTCTTGTCACCATTGAGGGGAAGAACTGGACTGATCCAGTTTTTCCCCCGTAAATTTGTTGGGGGAAAAATTGGATCATGCCAGTTTTCCGGGGGGGGGGGGGAATTAGGATCGATCAAGAATTCCCCGCCCCCCGAAAGACTAGCATTGGGGAAAAATGGCAATATGACACCGGCACGAGCAAAAGCCAGCAATAGGGTTAAACTGGTTTGGGGTACTCAAACCGCCCTTTTCTCTGTCCCATTTCCCTACAGTATAAAAAATTTTACGAATAAAACCCAATACAGGTTGACTTCTAACTCCATGACCACAATCTTGAAAGGAGAGAAAATGACAATACGTAACTTTGAAAGCTAGGGTGCGCGAAGCTAATCTGCCAGTTAGCTTAAGGAGCCCTAGCCTTCTGGTAAAACGCAACTAAAAACTTTCTGAAGGGTTTGGTCAAGAATCAGATATATCAGTAGACATCGGCAGTATCAGTAAGAGGCCGGTATGTATGTAAAATTTTCAGGTCACTAGATGTCTTACATTCAAAGATATTTTGTGAATCCTTTTCAGTGGCAACAAATATAATTCTATAAATACGTTGCGTGCAGTATTTTCATAAATAATTTTAAAGACTATTTTTTCATATTTTAAATTTCTTTTATTTAAGTAGTTGACAGTCGAATAATAGGTTTTGAGACAGGATTCGACATGTTATTCTATTTCATTTTTTCCATAATTTCTTACTTTGTCATGAAAACAAAATGAATGTATAATCAAGCTAAATGACACTTATAGATAGTGATCTTTATGAACTGAAATTTAATTTACGAGACAGCTTACAAATATAAGTTTATTATTGCTTGTTATAGACACTTTAGTATATTTTTTAAATGGCATAGAAACGACACAATTCAAGAATATTTAAAACCCGGAAGTGATGATGTTTTAAATGGTATAAATTACAATTAAGTTTAAGCTGCATGAGGTTTAAATCAAATTTGCACCCGATACCTCGTTCTTAAATAAAACTACCATATCTGGCCTCTTTTAAACAATTTCTCGACCAGATATAATCAATCATAACAAAATCATGAAAATCAAAAGGAGTATGAGAGTCTGTATAAAAACGACAGACACTGTTCGTGATCTTTATTGATTTAAAAATAATAATTTATGGATAATAAAGATAGAATTTAGGTTTTCTTCATGAATGAAGTTTGAGTTTGAAATTAAACACGAACCCTCAGACATAAGAACGACTTGTTATAACCAAAATTACTTTAACTTCGGTAGAGGCGATTTTCAGCAGTATTCAATGGGATTTCAATCCCCCGCCCGTGTATCAATCACTGCCCGACAAAACACATATTTTTACACACATATTTCAGGTAATCAGCTACTAACTTCTTTGAAAAATACAAAAAGGAAGAAATCGCTCGCTATCCTGTCTACATATCTTGTATTATACTGAAGAAAACAACTTTTTCATTTTGTTACTGTGAATGTTTACAACGATAACTCCCAAAATACATCAACTACGACTTTGAAATTGTCTGTACAGAGAAGGGTACACGAATATTCCCGCCATTTGTGCTACAAAACTTCCACTTGAAGTCCATCCCTCAGTGTTGACAGCAATGACATTCTTACAAATAACTAAATACCGAAGTTACTGTGAATTTAATTTCTGCATATGCGCATTTCGACAACTTATATCTCTTCAGTGCAGATAAAATCTAAACGTTTGGAAGTCCATACACTCAAAGATGTGTAAAAACTGATAGAGAACAAATAACCAAATCATCAATCAACTTGGATTCTGAAAATTTTCACCGGTGTTTAGTTTAATGCTTTATATTAGTACATTTCTATTCATTTTGCGCTTTGAGATACTTGTAAGAGTACTTTGCCAGATATTTTATGTCTGTTGATGTTCCCGCATCCACGACGGATGTAGCGTTGTTCTACATCTAGCAAGTGAATTCCGCTCATGTCACTACTAGGGGCCATCTTGATCTTACTATGAGGTATGAGCTTATACTGAAGTCCTCGTGGTGACCTCAAGATGATGAACAACAACAAAAGCATTGTAATATTTGCTTAACCTTTGCCCACATTTTGTACAATGTACAGTTGATATCTAATCTTTCATATTTGTTCATTTGAAACAGAATCATCATGCATTCATAAACGAAAAGACACTCAATAATTTTATGCATTAAAAATACACTTATCAATGACAAAATCCCAAAGTTACTAGCTGTAAACCGAAATACCTGAAACGCTGTTGTTGGGGTACTTTCAGGTATCAGGAACTTATGTGTCACAACATACTAAAGGCCAGTAAGCTCGGATGAACAACAATTCAAGCGTTGTTTCATGGATTTGTATTCTTCTGTATGACTAAGATTTTTGTTTTCAGGAAAATTCACTCTGTATCCTATATATGAACATTTACCAAATATGTCTATCTGTGTGTTGTACCCTTTTGTAATAAAACAGAGTTGCGACAAATCCACTAGCCTCAGAAACGCCGTCACCATGACAAGTGATACGGGTGGACAATATGACTTCTCATTATCGCCAACATTATGACAGTTGACACGTGTATGGTTAGTTATCTTCTTTCACTAAGACGAGCATCAAGACAGATGACCAATTGTGGTAAGATATCAACCCGCTGGAGTAGAACAAACATAATGTCAGGCGACATGCTAGTATGTGGTAAGATGTCTACTTGTTTCGTTATACTAAGTGACTCTTGCATAGCTCTGTCCTTAACGGATTTAGACTTTCCTTTCTGATCTGTTTGGTTATCTGTGCTCTATCTTTAGAATTTAAATACTGCATATTCGAATTTAATGTTTCTTTTAAAAGAAACAAACATACTTTTGATGACCCAAGGGTAGATATAAAGGAAAAATGGCATGGATAAGCAATGAAATTATATGAACAAAATGCACATGACACAAAGTCTCTACAAATACATATAAATACCAAGCAATGGAACAACACTTGTATTGTTGATCTTGAAGTCACCGTGATGCCTTCAACATGAATGAATAGGTTACAGGTGTGAATACCGACGTCAGGCTACACATGATAAGAAACGGAAAGCTACAGCCTTGGGTCAAAAGTATTCGGAATTTTGAAATTTTCCAGTGCATTTCATATTAAATTGGTCTTCATTTGAAAAATTCTGTATAGAGCTTATATTTTGTCCATTTTTCATAAAAATTGTACCATTATGTAAAGGAGATGCCATGGCCAAGTGTGAATTCATGAAAAAGAATCCACGAGCCGGAGGCGAGTGGATAGTTTATCATGAATTCACACTTGGCCATTGTTTCTCTTACTTAAACAATTGTTGAGACATTTATGTAATCAAGAGATTAAAAGGATTATCGCTTATCTAATTTCTGCATTGTTATGTTCGTAGTATATAATCTCTTTATGATCGGAAGTTCACTCAGTATCAAAGAAGAATTATATGGATGAAGTTGTTCTAAAAGTTTGATTTTAACCGACATCTAATATTCAGACAAACTTCAATTGTGGTTTATGTGTTTTTCAAAGTGAGTCGAAAGGGCATTAAATTCAGTAAAAATGTCTGTGAATGGTGTTGAACCTTTAAACCTTATCAAAAAAGAACGAAGAAGACGTAACCTTTGTCTGTATAATGAAATACTTTCAGCTAAAAACACATTTTAATATTTTTAACCCCAGGGTCATAAATGCAAGTCGAAATGGCAGGGGAGGGAATAGTGTAATTTTTGGTTATATTTGTTGAAGCGAAGTCACTTAAAGGGAAGAAATATAATGTTTAATTGTATATACTATAAAATCTTACCCCCCCCCCCCCCAGTAAAAAATGTCTATTCCCTGAGCTGTACGTATTTGAAACGTCTGTTATCTTATTAATAAAGTTGCACTATACAAAAACTTTTCCAATGGCAGAAGATGCAAAGACTTCATATCTTTTTTAGTGATGGCGGATCCAGCTTAGGCTAAATGAGTACGTCCCCCGCCCTGGCACTAGTGGCCTTTTTTTAATTGAACAAAACAAAATCATCAAAGCAGAGGTTTGTTTATTTATTGCATTTATTATAACAAATTATTAAAAATGTCACGACTGGACAAATTAGAGACACTTTATAAAAATCAAAAACGTCCGTGCCTAACAAAGGAATCACAACGCTCAATGCGAAATAAATATTTCTTCGCTTAATCGGACTATCACAACAGTTAGACAACTTTACAAAATCTCTTTGGAATGTGATACTATGTCTGTTAATAGTCCGCTCTATGAATGTTCAAAAATTATTGATGCGTTCTGCTCTCATCGTCTTTTTTCCGAGAATCGACAAACCCGATGGACATGTTAAAAAAATTTTGAAAATTAAATATATTAATAAAGGAATTGATTTGATTGATATTGGAAGCATTTTTCGGGACCCAGATATTCAAAAACTCAAACCCGCATATTTTGACAACCAGGATATGCCTATCATTTCTTTTTCTCACAAACAACCTACTAGAAGTATTTTTTTTTCAATTACTCTTCGATCACCTGTGATGCTGATTTTGAGAAGAGCTACCCCAGCAGCTGAGATTTTCTATGTCACCATACCGCTATGACCCTTGCGGACATATATTAACGGGGAACTTAAACATCATTGAAGATAAAGAAGTTCAACGGTTTTTTAGAAAAGGGCCTAAATATCGCCCACCTTCCAAAATTAACTGGCAACCTTGTTTTGAAATCATTAAAGACGCAGTCACTAAGTACTGTATAAAATGGTGCAAACGGGAAAGTGCAGACAAACACGCACTGAATTTGTTCAAAGATAAAAGTATTAGAAAAGTCAGCAACAGAATTAATTTTTATAAAGATAATTATGATGAGCCACATCCTAAGCTGTCTGTTAACAGAATTAAGTCTAAATTGAGAGATCTTGGCAAAAAATATGTGTTTGTACCTGTTGACAAAGCTTCTAACAACGTTTCAATCATTTGAAAGAAATACTATATCGATGTCCACCAATACGAATTGGCCAAGTCTAATACTTTCAAACGCACCAATTGTGAAGAACAAACTCTCACCAAACAACATTACAAGGATACAGAAATGCTCAAAGTTCCGCCTAAAGATAACACCTTGCCTACAATGTACTGGATTCCTAAGCTTCACAAAAATCCCTACAAGCATCGTTTTACTTCGGCATCGAGTAATTGTTCTACTACTAACTTGTCCATCCATTTAACCAGTGCACTTTCTTGTATAAAGGAGTTAATTATAAAATATTGTGAAAAAACTTATAAAAACTCTGGTGTCAATTACTTTTGGGGTGTAATAAACTCTATTGAAGTTTTAGATAAACTGCAATCAATACAAAAACCAGTTTCATCTATCGACAGTTATGATTTTTCTACACTTTATACAACGCTTCCACATAATTTGATTATATCTAAATTGGAACAATTGATTAAATGGTCTTTTAAATTTTCTGGACTGCAGTTTATTTGTTGTAACAAAAAGCAAGAATTCTTTTTCTAATATTACTTACAACAATTATTCCTCCTGGACGTGTGATGATACGATTAAAGCACTTAATCTTTTGCTTGACAACATTTTTGTTCGTTTTAGCAACATTGTTTATCAACAGGTCATTGGAATTCCCATGGGTACAAATTGTGCACCTCTCATTGCAGATCTTTTTCTTTTCTGTTACGAACGTGACTTCATGAAAAAATTACAAAATGGGACCATACAAAACAGAGATCAACTTATTTCTATTTTCAATTATAACAGCAGGTATATTGACGATATCCTTACTATTGACGATCCCCAGTTTATATTATGTCGACATCATTTACCCACAACAACTGAAACTTAATAAAGCTAGTAATGATTCTAAAAATTGCCCTTTTTCTGGATCTAACTATCATCGTTGACTCTGGTAAAATAAAAACTAAAATTTACGATAAAAGGGATGATTTTGATTTCAGTATTACTAATTTCCCTTTTCTTGACGGCGAGGTTCCTCTAGCCCATCCTACGGAGTTTATATTTCTCATCTGGTATGATTCGCACGCGTTTGTTCTACTCTTGACGAATTTAATGAACGTAACCTTACTATCCCTTCAAAACTTTTGCAGCAAGGTTACAGATTTCATAAATTGTTAAATACATTTAAAAAGTTTTATCGAAGATATGAACATTTGATATCTAAATATAATGTCACTCGCAAACAGCTTATTACTAAGGGCATTTCCCCATCCTCGATTTTACGGAAATGTTGTTAAAAAATACTAGAAACTGATTAAAAATCCAGAAAAACTGGGACGTAACTTACATTCCATACGTAATAGGGGATATCTACAGGATATTCTGCACGTGTCCGTTAAATTAACTTTGGGATCCGGTGACCTATTACGTTTTGTTTCCCCATTTTTCTTTTCAAGATTGTGGTCATAGAGTTAGTAGTCTACCTGTATGGGTTTTATTCGTATGTTTATTATACTACAGGGAAACGGGAAAGAGAAAGGGGAGGTTCGGGTACCCATAAACCGGTTTAACCCTACGCTGGCTTTTGCTAGTGCCGGTACCAAGTCCGGCTGTCCCGAGTTCGTATCGTTGTTTACGTTTGTCTTTTGTATTTTATCGTGGGTTTTTTTCTTGTGCAGTTCCTATTTACTTTGTAGCATGTGGCTATGTTTTTCGGCCATTGTAGGTGTTTCCTGTTATCTTTTTTATTCTATCAGATTGCAGTGAAATGTAGTAAACATACGTTGCCCTCGGGACATTTATAAACTTAAAATTGGAGAAAACAATAGAGGAGAAGCTGTGGGTTCTTTCAAAAGAATCCACAGTTAATTCAATAGAATGACGTCACAACAATGGTTTAACAAGGGTAATGTTACACTTAGAAAGTATATATCACGGTTTTGTTTGTAGGTAACGTCTGTCGATGACCGGATCTAGGTAACACGTGACATGTAAAGTAAAGAGTCTGAATGAGAACAAAACAAAAGCAAAGTATATATGGTAAAGATGAATGATTACTTCGCTCAGACTAGCTAAAGTATTGAATGGAAGAAAAATGTCACAAAGCCGGGAGAGTAAGTTTTATGGTAAATTCCGACTTAGAAAATATTGTTAAATCCGACGAAGAAAACAAAAGTCCATGAAATAGTCTACATGACCGATGCTATGTTTAAAGGGCAATTATCGTATTTCCTTCTCTTAATTTTAATATCTATTATAGAAAGAATTCTACAATATGAAGTTTGGCTATTTCGTCATTTGTATCTATGCTGCTACATCCAATCAACAACTTTCCTGATTTGTCAATATTTAGACATAATGGCTGCTCAATGCCATGTGTTTCTGTTAGATTTGTCAACAACTCACCCTCTATAGTCAACATATGAATTGCATTGCTCTTCATATCAGCTACCAGAATAAAACCTTCATTTGTAGTTACCAATCCAAACGGAGTAAATCTATGTTCAGAGTTTATGCTAAAGTGGCCCTTATAAGTCCATTTCACTAAACCTAGAACTGTTAATACAACAACCCTCCCTTCCCATTCATTGTTTTCACTATCAACAATACAAATATCATCGTTGATATTGGTAGTCACCGTATCCGGTAGAGAAAATATTCGTTCATTGTTAGAATCATATTCTATTGTTCTGATATGTTTACAGTTATAATCGTGTACAATGATTCCTCTTCTACTGTCTTTGGTAAGGGGGAAAACTCTGCCATTGTCACGGAATCCAATCAAAATATTTCTGTCAGTTGCATGGATCCCTCTGACGTATAAGGGTGATATTGATGTAAATGTTTCAACGGCATTATCCGACGAAAAGTTTAATGATTTGACCTCGCTATTTGAAGTAAGAGAAAAGAGTAATCCCCCTTGCTTAGTTAAAGTCATGTCAATCACATCAACATGCCTGATCAGGTCTGTAGTTATACATTTAGACTCTTTTAAATCAAACCTACATATGAGTTCATTTAAACCAGAACATAAAATATTAAGATTTTCATTTACCGTTTCTATTTTCATAATGCTTTTAAGATCTGAATGGTAGCTCTTGATAACCTTTAATTCAGGAATTGTACTTAATGATCCCAAACATCCTGATGTTTCAAGTGGTTTCCATGGTGACAGTGTAAATTGTTTCAATGGAATTTCATATCGTGTGGGTATTGCAGGGAGTTCTTTCTCCAGAGCGTCGCACGCTGTAAAGATAGACAATGCTTGATGAGAATGTAAAGATTGTTCTATACAAGACACACGTTTGTTTAGGTCTATCCTCGTGTTTTTTGCTTTGTCACGTTTTGTGGTAATTTCCTCTTCTTGAGGTTTCCAAAGTTTATCAAGCTCGTTAACCAACTTCTGTGATTGCTGTTTTATAGCTACTCTTACTCCTGCTTCTCGCTTAAGTATGGCCTGCTTGAGTTCATTGTAATGCGAATGGCCCACTGACAAAAGTGTGTCAAGTTCCTTCTCTATTTCAGCAAATGCTTTCAAATGTTGGTTCGACTTCACTTTTATATCTTTGAGTTCACAAAATTTCTCACGATATACGTCAGCAAGTTTTCCTAACCTATGATTACAATGTGATTCTATCAAGCACGTAGGACACAGTAATACATTACATTCCCGGCAAAAAATAATACAATTTTCACTTGAATGATAGGTGCAATCAATATTTAATAGGTCCAAAGTTCGAATTTTTTCGCTAGTAGTTGTGGCATTAAATTCTTTTATATCGATTACATCATGTTCCTTCGAACTTTTTATTTTGGAATGAATTTTTCTTTTACATTTGTCACACAAAATAACATCACAATTCAAACATTTCCATTTAATGTTGGTTGAAGTTTCACAGAATTCACAAACCACTTGAATTTGTGCTCTTTTTGTCCCTTCCGCCATGAGTCCTGTTTTATATAAATATATAAATGCAATATCAATACTTTTATCATATTGACAGAAATGTAATAGACAACTTTGTCTCCTTAGTTACAAAAACTACTGTTTATTTGTTAAATCGTTATATCCATTTACATTTTGAGTCTAAATATAACAAATTGTATTGTTATTTAGTCACTATGTCATCTTTTAAGACAAATCATCTAAAAATTTGATTTTAAAAGTTGTTAAAATACCTTCGAGTATTAACTAACTATATAAGCGTATTATTTAACAAAGCAAACACTTCACACTGTTTTTCCTCCGTATAACCAGCATGAAATCAGAAAATAATTTACAAAAAGAGGATTAGTGACCTTACATGAAATTAACTAACAATTCTTAGCAGAACAAAGTTATCTATAAATAGCGGATACAGGTCTTTCCTATTTCCTCCAGAAATTAAAGGAAGGCTTTACATTCCCACTGCTGGTAATGCTAGTATTCGTCAAATCCTTGTCCTTCCTGGCAATAATATGAGTAAACTCCTTGCAATGATTCAAAACCAAATAAGTATATATTGACTTCAAAATGAACAAAGTAAATTGCGCATAAAATTACAGTTGATATTTCGAAACCTAATCGGTTCTTTTTCGAAACAGAACAAATATTTACGCAAAGTATCGAGAGCTACATGTTGGATGCTGTTGATTATAAATGTAACATGAGAAAGGAAAACATAATTTTGTCAGTATCCGTACATCGAAACTATGAACAATTACTCCTACAAAATTAACACCCAGCGACCAAATATTCAGTCACATCAGGACAAGAACAAATGCGGGTAATAACAAAATTACCGAACAGCGTTGTCAAGAGCCGAAGTCCATGAGACAAAAAAGACAAATCAGGTTGAAATCAGCTGGAAAATTGTCGACCACAATGGCACTGACTTGGTACAGGCATTTCAAAAGAAATGGTGGGTTAAACCGGTTTAATGGCGCACCAAATCTCCCCTTCCATTGCGGTAGTGTCCGGTAGCAACTCAACAGAAATTGCAATTGAAAGGTCGCAGACATTTAAGAAATAATCACGCCAGTACTAAGTAAAAGAAAATCTTTAATCAGAGTTCGGACCGAAACTTCAGATTTTTCCACAAGGTACTGATATCTAAGAAGTTTTAAATGATCGTTAGAGACCGAGATGGAAGGGGCAAAATGGAAAATGTTAGTTGCAGGAAATTTTTTCAAAAATAAATTATATTTTTCAAATTTTTATATTCAAACTGGATTGTATCCAAAGTTTTTCTTTGGCCTGCCTCTTTGTGTCTGTCCACGATCGATTTTGGGCAATTGGTACTGCTTGCATATGTTTCCAGTCATGACCGGTGGAATTGAAATGTTTTGCAGGACAATATATATATAAGTGACACCCATTTTATAAAATCAAAGTATCGGGTACTGAGTCAATTATACATGTTTAAGCAAATTATTTATTCAAAAATTCGTTTTACATTGGAGACTTTGTTTACAAGCAATGCTATTGAATTGTATTATTATGAATACATTGAATTTGTTCAACTTATCCCCAAATTTTAAAATTTAAAAACATTTTTATGTGCACCAGTGCAATACATGATCAGTCACCCCAGTTAAGGGTAATCTTTAGATAAGTAAATATGCATTTCATGTTACTTGTTCATTACAAAATTCATTGATATTATAATTGACCACGTATTTGCACATTTTGAACCACTTCCTTTCCCTACTCATCTGAAAAAAAATTACTTAACTTATTTATGATAAAGACTGTGCTAATGCAGGAAGTTGATTTTTATCGATGAATCGTCTATGCGGATGAATTTGATGTCTAGTATAGGTAGAATCGTGCTTTTAGATTTTCCCTTATGTGTTGGCACTACCTGTTCCAAGCTTTGCTCGTTAATAGACAAAAAGGTACACAAGCCGCTTTTAATTCGGTTTGTCTACAAAAAATTATCATCCGGGTATTGGTTTGAGCTAAAGGAAACAAAGTTGGACTCAAAACAGAGGGAAAGGATATTTCAAAATTAATAATAGTATATTAGACGATTATGACTATCAAGAAATAATTAATAAAGTAATTATTAGTTTCGAACAAAAAGTAAGGTAAGCCAAAACTTAACACAATTGTGGGATTTAATGAAATTAGACATAAAAGAGAAAACTATTCAATTCTGCAGAAATAGGGCACAAGAAAGAATCAAAGCTCTATAAGAGCTGAAAGTGTTCGTATGTGTTGAAGTTTAAGGCGTCTCAGTGGTATTATTCCGCCATTTTTAGCTCACCTGGCTATGCCAGGGTGAGCTTTTGCCATCACTTGGCGTCCGGCGTCCGTCGTCCGTCGTCCGTCCGTCCGGCGTAAACTTTTCATTCAAAGATCTTCTCCTCTGAAACCACTGGGCCAATTGGAACCAAATTTGGTCACAATAGTCCTTGGGTGGTCCCCTTTAAAAAAAGGTATCCGGCAGGTCCGTACCTCATCCAAGATGGCCGCCAGCGGGGAACATAGTTTTATTATTGGACCCTATGGGTAAACACATTCAAAGATCTTCTCAGAAACTACCAGTCAAATTATAACAAAACTTAGTCATAATGGTCCTTAGATGGTCCCTTCCTAAAAAGGTATTCGGCAGGTCCGTACCTAATCCAAGATGGCCGCCAGCGGGGAACATAGTTTTAACATTGGACCCTATGGGTAAACACATTCAAAGATCTTCTTCTCAGAAACTACCAGTCCAATTATAACCAAACTTAGTCACAATGGTCCTTAGATGGTCCCTTCCAAAAAAGGTATCCGGCAGGTCCGTACCTAATCCAAGATGGCCGCCAGCGGGGAACATA
>MJUU01042591.1:44506-58529 GCA_002080025.1 Modiolus philippinarum
TTTTTTTTTTTTGAATGGTGTTCTGTTATGGGTTGTAATGGATGGTGGATCTTTCGGTTGCCATGGAAACCAAACAAGAATACTGTAATTTTAGAAAAAAAAGTATTCTGCTAAATTTTATTTTTCATTTTTCCTATTGGAAATGCCTTTTATCTATGTCAGCCATGGTCCAGGTGAGCGATACAGGCTCTTGAGAGCCTCTTGTTGTTTAATACTTGTTCATTTAGGTTTATTTGTATTTGCTTATAGGACATATAAGTAGACTTTTAGATATTTTTTGTAATTATTAACAAGAACCCCATTGGAAATAAGTCTTTTTGACCTTATTGGTTATCCTATGTGTTCAATATTACAATATATATACTTTTGAAACTACCGGTATTCATTGCTTAACATTGTTTTATATATTGTTTTATGTGTACATGATATGACTGTATGCACTTGCCTGAATAAATATTATTATTATTATCATATTGATATCACTATAAAGAAATTATCTTCATGGGTGTTTTTATGCGTGACCTTCCTTTTCAGTCGTGTGAGATTTCGGGGCGTTTTTTTGTCTAATACTTGATGCTCTTTTTTATCAAATAATAACATCTAGGTGTTATAGAAGACTTCACTTTTTATTGAGGGAGGCAAGACATTCCTCTTTTATTGTGTTTTGGGCATTTCAGCTGGTTCTTAAATATTTTTGGTCAAATAAATCAGTTGTGAACTGTTTTTGGACCATTTGGTGTTTTATGTTCTGTTAAATTTTAACTTAGTTTTAATTGTAAAAGGGAAACAAAAAGCAGTGCTTGCTCTTCATCATTATGTTGCTGTTATTTGAATTTACAGTTGACTGTTTTGGGGGAAATTAAAAGTTAATGAAACCACTTTCTCTCTCCTTTATTAGTTGCCTGATGTACATTTACTGCATTTCTCCTTTTATTTCATTCTTCTATAGATAAAGCAAGCATTACATTTTTAAAATATTTTTGCCTTTTCGGATTCAGTCAAAAGAGTGGTGTTCTGGGATTTTGAGTGACCTTTCGTGCACTACAGTACCAATATGTTTGTTAACGTCATTAAGGCTACTCAGATCAACTATGCAAACTCTGCAGAACGTGGAGCTTGCAACGACCTAGTCAGTCGCATAGCCATCATGTGGTGCTTGCAGCTCGTTGTATCAGGGATTGTGAACCCTGATTCATAACTCAAGAACTGTTCACTATGATTGCCGGTGGTCCATCCAGTTACATAACTTTATTTACGTCGCCGAAGCCTTAAAATCAACAAAAAAGTCAACCAAACTCGTCATATCTACGATTATTTACATGCCGGATCCAATCAGCTGTTTTTCACACGAAAAACCGATGTAAACCCGATTCTGATTGGCTAATATCGAGAATATATGGTTAACTCCCTTTCGAGAATTTAGATTATCTCCCTTCAGCCAAAATCGTGTAAACAAACATTTTTTGTGTGAATTTCTTCAAAATCGTGTTTTATGCCAAATTTTTGTATCATGGTCGTGACAGAAGGTTAAAATCGTGTAGATCACGCCAAAATCGTGAAAGTTGGCAGGTATGTGCAACAACTTTCATAAAGAAACCATTTTGACATCTTCGATATTTTTTTTAAATTTTTCATATTCCTACGCGTGAAACAAATAGGCCCTATTTTCGTTTTAATAATGTACTCGATAATCGTTTAATATCTCAATGCAGGAAATTAAATGAGCTTAATAAAAGCGAAGTAGTAATTGAAAGTGGTTTGGGTGTATTATAAACGTCTCGCACTGAATACTCAAGCCTATTCGACACCTCCTTTTTAGTTTCAATCCGCCATCACTTTAAAGCCTTTAAGCACCTCAATTCCCACTTTAGCTGTGTTCAAACATTTTTACCATTTCAGGACAATACTATGTAACGTTCTACCAGATTATTCAGTAAGTTTACTGTATTATCTACAATTTTATAAAGGGGATTTTTAATCTGTTTAAAAGTTTCCCGCCCTGCAACATCTATTTTTATCCAATTCAAGCTGGACCGTTAGCTAAAGTGTTCATGACGAACACTAAAAAATGAGTTAGAAAAACTAGAGACGAAGCTACAGGAAATTCAACAGAAAGATAATAAAAATGAAGAAATTCAAGCACTCGAAATTAAAATAAAAAATATTTATTCTTTTAAAGCTAAAGGCGCCCAAATTCGATCAAGAATAAAATGGATTGAAGAAGGGGAAAAGGGAACCAAATACTTTTTAGGGTTGGAAAAAAACTCGACAAACAAGAAAATGTATCTTACAACTAAAAAATTCAGATGGAGATATAGTAACAGATCAGTGTGAAATATTAAAACTACAAAGAATGTATTATGAAAAATTATATGCTAGTACAAACCCTAATGCAGATTCAATTAAAACATATATTGAAGATTCTGTAGTGACAAATGTACTCGATAAAAATGATAGTGAATCTCTAGATGGGTTTTTAACAATTGAAGAATGCACAAAATCAGTTTTTCAAATGAAACTTAATAAATCCCCTGGGTTGGATGGGCTAACAGTTGAGTTCTATAGAACTTTTTGGAATAAATTGAAATATTTAGCTGTAAAAACTTTTAATTATTGCTATTTTAATTATTGCTATGATATTGGACAACTTTCTGATTCTCAAAAAATTGGCCTTATTTCATTAATTTTTAAAAAAAGGGGACAATTACAGACCAATAACATTACTTAATATAGACACAAAGATAATTGCATACACATTAGCTCAGAGATTAAAACCACTTTTACCAAAAATTGTACATAACAACCAAAATGGATTTATAAGGAATCGTTATATTGGATTTAACATTAGGCAGATACAAGACATTATTGATCATTCGGATATATTTAATATAGATGGAGCAATTTTATTTTTGGACTTCTCAAAAGCCTTTGACTCTGTTGAATGGAATTTTATGTTTGAATCACTTAAAAAATTTGGTATTAGAAACTCTATGTTAAGGTGGGTTGAAACCCTTTATACTGATATTAAAGCTAGCATATCCAGCAACGGATGGATCTCTAGTACCCTAAATATATATAGAGGTATTCGACAAGGATGCCCTCTTAGCTCTATTTTATTTGTATTGGCTGTAGAAATTTTAGCATGTAAGATAAGATCAGACAATTATCTGAAAGGAATTGAAATAAGACTGGACGGAAATACACATTCTTTAAAGATATCACAGCTAGCTGATGATACAACTTTATTTCTGAAATCTAAAACTGAAATTACTCATGCACTCAATTTAATTGAAATATTTGGATCATTATCTGGACTTATTTTAAATAGAAATAAAACAGAAGGTTTATGGTTAGGAAAACTAAAAGAAACTAAAGAGAAATTTGAAAATATTGCTTGGTCAGATGTTGTAAAATGTCTTGGTGTATACTTTGGTCATAATAAATATAAATGTATTCAACTAAACTCAGAAAAACTACTTTTAAAATCAGAAAAGACAATAAAACAGTGGAAGAAAAGAAAATTATCCATGATAGGAAGAATAACTGTAGTTAAATCATTAATAATTCCAAATATAATATATGTTGCGTCTATTCTTAATATTGATAAAGAAGTAATGGACAAATTTAAACAAATTATTTATGATTTCATATGGGACGGGAAACAAGAAAAAGTAAAAAGGTCAGTTATAAATAAAAATACAGATCAAGGTGGTCTAAAAATGTTGGATATTGATAGATATATTGATACTATGAAAATTAAATGGATAAAACGCCTTACTGATGGTGAATTGGCAGACTGGAAGATCATACCAACTTATTATTTTAATCAGATGGGTTCAAATTATCTTGTTTTTAAGATGAATTTAGGCAGCATCAAATCATTAGGTGAAAAAGGCAAATTGCTTCCAAACTTTTATAAAGAAATTCTAACTGTATGGATTAAATATGGGGGTGGTAAAATAGAAAAGGTAGACAATTCTAGAACAATAAGACAACAAATTATATGGGGGAATAGATTTATTAAATTTGACAACAAATGCCTTTTTTATAATAATTGGATGAAAGACAATATTATTTATGTAAACGACATTTTGGATGATACAGGGAAACTTTCGGAAAATATGATTTTAAATAAACTTCACAACAAACAAAACTGGATTGGAGAATTTACCAAATTAAAAAAAAAAGTTTACCAAAACAATGGATGAAATTATTGCAATCCCATGATTCCCTAAAAACCTTAGTTAAGTGTAAAAATAGTTTTACCTTGAAACAGAATCAAACTAGCTTTGATATACACCATAGTGATAATAAGAAACTTTACGAGTTTATAGTACTACAAGATAAAGAAAAACCTATTGGATTTAATAAATGGGTAAATGAACTAAATATTCACAACATTAATTTTCCAAAAAATACCTTAAACTTTATTTTTAATTATCTGGAAGAAAATGACCTAAAAGTTTTTAGATGGAAAATACTCCACTATATTTTACCTGTAGGAACACATCTTTACATATGGAAAATAAGAAATTCAAATTTATGTAATGTTTGTAAAGTCCCAGAGACATACAAACACTACTTTATTGATTGTAGATACTTTTTAAATTTCTGGCACCAAATACATAGCCTGTTTCAAAAAGTTAACTTAGATAAACATTTAACAAAATTTGAAAATATGATTGTTGGATACAAAATAGAAGAAAAGGCTTATTATGATATTAATTACTTATTAACCATCATTCTTTTTACTTTACACAAGTCCAATTTTGCATCGAACTATAAAATCGATGAAATAAATGTATACCATATGTTTGTAAAACAATTTAAATATAGGTATTTAATTCATGAACAAAGAAATAAAGTTTGTAGTAGCTTACTTAGAAGAATAAATAACCTCATTTAAATAGACACAGTTAATTATATGTCGCTGATATAAATGACAATCACTCAAAATTACATTACCAAAAAGATTTGTATATCCTGGATATTACAATAATGTAAATTTCTTAATCTGCCATTTTTATTGAAACATTGATAAGTATACTTTCTTGTCTATGATGCTTTTTTACATGGTTCAATATTCAGGATGTCTTGAATGTAATTATATGTCTCTGATACAATGCTACAGTCAGTGACTGTTGTTCGACTATGTCAGAATATTACATAAATACCTCCACTCTTCAAAATATATTACAAATTTCATTTCTTACCTTCATTTTATACGATTCTTGTCTATACACAAATGTCACATGTTTTTTTGTGTATTCCAAAACTGTGTAATTCACGTGTGAAGGTTATCAAGGTCTATCTAAGAACCAAATTTTAAAACAATGTAACATTATACAACGACGTTCTTGTATTTCTTTTTCATATTATTCTCACGTTGTAACAGTTAATTATATTTAAGTGGTATTTAGGCTAAATTTTGATATCAGTAATTACGTATATACTGGATTAGTTCCCTGATAATACCAGTAAGGATTTAGCAGGGATATCCAGACATAAGCTGTAATCTGGATATGATTGTTACAGCATTAGTGCAATAAAATTTATTTGTTCTGTTAAAAAAAAGTTGGACTCAGAATCCTTATTTGGGAGGATGAATTAAAATTTTCAAAAACACACATCATTAAACTTATGAGTGAAGTTCAACTCAATTTTATATGATTATCAAATGAAACGGTGGCTAAATCAACACGTTGATCTCGGCAATCCGTACCGTTAATTGAAATACAGTGATCTTCTCTATTACCTTGTTTGTATATTTATTAGAATAGATCAATTAATTACATACTTGTCAAATATAGAGGACAAGTGTTCCAGCAGACAAAAGAGATACATAATGCGACGTTCATACAAATTCTAGTTAAGAAAAAAAACACTGAGAAATCAGTTTTACAGGACTTTTTTCAATATTTCACCTGTTTTACTCGGTGTACCGACGATAACGACCCGATTTCTTCTTATCAACGACCTAGGGGAATGGGAGGTATTGCTATTTGCTGCAAACTTGAACCAAGTAAATGTATAGAAGAGAAACAGGATGGTTCGAACCGTATAGCTGTTATTAAAATTAACGCAAATCCAAAACCTGTCTTACTGATTGGTGTCTATCTACCATGCAGAGGAGGAGCGTCTGCAGAACATGAGTATACAGACACATTAGATATCATTACCGAAATAGTGCACAAGTATAAACCAACATGCGAAAAACTGATTGCGGGAGATTCCAATGCTTCAGTCGCCAGAGATATCCCCACATCGAGAGACAAACTATTTTTATCCTTTTTAGAGAAGGAGTGTATGTTTACTCCTAATGATTTACAGGACATTTGTACCTATTTCCATCCAAGTGGGCGTAGCCAAACTCAAATAGACTATATTATTCAAAGTAATAAAGATCTTATAGTTAATTATAGAACTCTAGAGAGAGAAGCTCTGAATACTTCACAGCATGATCCTATTATAGGCCAAATATATTTAAATGTTGAAATTTTAAAACCGCCAAAGAAAGTAGAGACACTCACTAATCCGTAAACTAAACTGGGATAAGATAGAAAAGGGGGAATACGAAACTCGAGTTAAAAGCCTGTTAGACTCTTCAAATCTTGGTAATGTACCAACAGTATGGGAAAAGACAGAAATCATATGTGAAATATAGACAACAGCAGCTAATGAATGTAACCCAATTAGAAAAACTAAACGAATACAGAAACGTTCATGGTCCGTTGAAATCAACAACGCATGTAAAAACAGTAAAGAAAAATTTTGGGAATGGAAACAAAAGGGACGTCCAGTAGATAATTCTGAACCAACTTACATTCACATGAAAGAGGCAAAAAAGAAACTACGCACTTGTAAGAGACATCATGAAGCTAACCAACGTAGACTTAAATACCAACGAATTATGGAAGCCCATGAAGGCGATCAAACCACATTCTTCAAACTCATTAGTAATCAACGTAGAGAGGGTTCAACAAAAACTACACACCTTGTTATAAACGATTCTATACTTACTTCTAGTGATGACATCAGAAACGGATGGGCGGAATATTTCACTGAATTAGCTACTCCAGAACAACCTCATGATATTGATTATCACAATCAGATTGAATTGGACAGACTATTACTGGAAGATATATGTTCTAAAGAAGAAAGTACATTTACAATAGTTGATGAAACAAAAATTAAAAACGCCATTATGAGTCTTAAAAATGGAAAAGCACCAGATAAATCAGGTGTTATGAGCGAACATCTTAAATACAGTGGTGAAGAGGTGCTTTCAGCGATTACTGTTCTTACCAATACAATATTAGAATCCTGTGCTCTACCCGATCAGTTTCGCATTGGAATTGTTACACCCGCTTATAAGAAGAAAGGCAAACCTATTTACGAACCGAATAGCTATAGGAAAATTACAGTCGCTAGTATATTGGGAAAACTATGCGAGAAGATCCATCTTCAGCTGTCTGAAGAACCCATCATTTCTTCACAAAATAGGCTACAACGAGGTTTCACTGCCGGTGTTTCACAGTCAAAAGCAGCACTTATTGTTACCGAATTGCACGCAGAGGCAAAAGACAATCAGAAATCATTATATCTTGGATTCCTTGATGCACAGAAAGTATTTGACAAAGTATGGCATAGCTCTATGTTACGCCGGATTTTTCTCACTGGAATTACAAGCAAACAATGGCTTTTATTGAATGAATGGTACAAAAATCTTACATCACATGTTCGATGGGAAAACGACTTGTCCATAGAATTTGAAGAAAAACAAGGAGTTCGACAAGGAGGCATATGGTCACCAACTGCCTACAAAGCATTCATCAACCCGTTACTTGATATCTTCGCACGTCATGGCATTGGCTCTTATATTGGCTCCATATATTGTGGTACACCGACTGTTGCCGATGATATTACACTAGCATCAAACTGTCAACATGAGATACAGGCAATGTTGAAAATACAAGAAAATTTTGCAAATTCAGAAAAATATGTTATTAACGAATCAAAATCAACTATCATATGTATTAATCAAGGAAACACGGACTTGAAAAACACTTTTACTCTCAATAATAGCGAAGTACAGACTGTTGAATCAGCAACTCATTTGGGACTTACAAGAGACAATACATCAAAATTTGGTACTTCCAAAGTAGCGGATGATAGAATTTCTTCAGCTAGAAAAACATCATATGCCATGTTAGGAGCTGGGCTGCATGGTCTTAATGGAATAAACCCTACAGTTGCTTTACATTTAATTCGAACTTATATTGTGCCTAGACTTGTTTATGGACTAGATGTAATACGCCTATCTTCAAAAGATATAGACAACATTTCAAAATTTTACAAGAAATTATTGAAACAAGCTCTACATTTGCCATCAGATGCCGGAATGTATTTCATGCTTGGAGAACCACCAATCATATCAGAAATTCATCAACGTATTTTGACTACATTTGCTAACATCTGCAGTGACTACGATTCAGCAGAACATCAATTAGCCTGGCGACAGCTATCACTCAAGAGTAAAACTTCACATAGTTGGTTTGTTATGGTGCAGGAACTTTTAAATCAATATAAACTTCAGTCAGCTTATGAACTTTTAGAATGTCCACCAGGCAAACATTCATGGAAACTACGAGTATGCACATCAGTAAACAAATTCTGGGAAGATAAACTAAAATTGGAAGCAAGCACAAAGAAATCTTTGAAATATTTGAATTTAGATAAAGTCGCCATAAGAAAGGCACACAGTTTGTGGAAACATGCAGGAACCAATCCCGTTACAATTACCAAGGCACACATTAAATGTAGACTTTTGCTAGGCGTCTATATGCTACAGTCAACCAAACATAAATTCAACCAGTATGATGTCAGTCCACTTTGCCAACTTTGTAAATCTGACGTTGAAGACCGTCCACATTTCATACTTTATTGTTCAGCACTTGAAAATACCCGCAATCAGTTTCTACCAATACTTTATAGAACTTTAAACAACTACTTAGTCATTGACTCTAGTGAAGAAATTGAAGATTTATTGATGAGAATCATACTCGATAGCCAATCATGTAGCTACTTACCATCAGATATATGTTGTGACATTGAAAACATCACACGTGGCATGTGTTATTCTCTACATATAGCTAGAACTACTTTGCTTGATTCGCTTGTTGTGTAATCTTGTAGTGTAACCACCTCATTAACATTAACATTTATAGTATATAATATACACTACCTGACTTGGATGAGCAATTGATTCACCCCCCAGGGACTAGCGTTTTTATATTTTTAGACTCGTATATACCAGTTAGGAACCTATATATATATACAGTGCATTCCCGTTGGTGGAGAGTGACCTGTAGTTCTCTGGAGATCGGAGGAATATACCAAACGACAACGACAACTGACAATTAAACACCACTTATCACCGAACTTTTCATTGGGAGCGTAAAGGGGTGAACCCGTGGAGCAGATCTCGTTACTCTATGTGAACACATTATGATTATCCTGGTTTTCAGTGGGAGTTTACATTGTCAGTGCTTTCGCTTTTGTGTTGTTTAGAATATCCGTGTAAAATGTTAGTTCTGTCTTCGTTATTTTTGTTTGTGACACCGACGTGTTATTGTCACAAACTTTGGATCATTTGAACAGCCAAAGAAAGATAACTCGTTTTTTTATAAAAAGAAATAAATCACACATACTTTGAGACCTAGTTTCCTAAGTTTCTCGATTGCGTGACGGAAATTTGAATACAAAATTGAATATAGAAAAAAATATTGATGTTTCATGAAATCATCTATATTTCTGGTGTAACGAATAAAAAGACATTTTTGGAGAATTCCTTGATAACTCGAGAAAGCGAGAACCGAACTGTCAGTCTAAAACGAATAATCCAAGGACAATGGTAACATAGGGAAAACAAAGAAACAAAGACATGACATGAGAACAACACAGAAAACACATATAGAGATGAACAACACGAACAAATCCATTAAAACATGTGCACAGGTATAGTAAGCATCTCCTTCTTATAAGAAACCCGCCGTGTTGAACATGTCAAATTCGGTAGTAAAGTCAAATTCGGTAGAGGAAACAACTATCCTAAGCTTTTAAAGGGATCCCACAAGATCGCGAAATCAACGTAAAACTCCTGGAGTGATGACTTCAAGTTGTGGATAAGATACCCTTGCTTAAGTAGTCTATTTGTGAGTAACCAGGATCTATCAAGGAAGTAACTGTACCGACCACATGCTCTTCTGTAGCGAATGATTTTTAGAGGTCTTTTGGATTGATTAGGTGAAGAAAATCACCAAAGCGAGGGTCGTCTAGTGACAGATAACACCTGTATAACGGAAGCTAAAATTTAAGGATTGAGTTATCTTTATTTTGAAGAAGTCTTTCGATGAATTCAGTCAAACAAATCGGCTAGAAGAGGTGCACAGTTTGAGGCCATTGGAATTCCGATAGTCTATTGTAAAACAAGTCCTCCAAAATGGACAAATATATTTTCGATCGGAAACTCTAGCATTTTAACCACATCTTCTTCTGTGTATTTTTTCTCCGATTCGGGATCTTTTTCAGGAAGAAAGCTTGTTCTCTACCTATAACAACGTACCTTTATCTTCGTTCATCGTTTTGGCAGGAGAAACAATTATGAATTAAATCTTTCAGTCGAGATTTTAGTTGTACATAAGGAATGGTAGTATTAAGTGTGGAGAAAGTTTTAATTCTGTTACAGTTTTATGATGCTCTAGAGTTTAAGATGTCAAGTAGATCTTTAGAGTTGTTCAATATCCACATTTCATTTATACCGCGTCTTGAAAACTCACGGCCAACCGCGGAAGTACTCTGAGATGCCCATGGGGAAATACGATTATTTTAAAGCCATGCTTTAATACATTACGATTTTTTTTTCTTCTTCTTTTTTTTCTTTTTGTTATTCGACCACAATTACTTACAGATATAGATCTATTTTACATATTGAAGTCTTTGCTAATTTAGCCTTTATCATACCATTCTAGTAACCGAGGGATAGTGACGTAAGGTTTGGTTGTTATGGTATACACTGATCCATACTAGTTATAAAAGACAAAAATAAAAATAAAGGTATCCAAAGACAGTACTTGATACATTCTGGTATAATGTTTGCAAGCCTGTGACAATACACTTATTCCAATGTGAAAATGCGATTAGAATACTTTCATTATTAATACAAGTTTCTAGGAACTGAGAAATCTGTCTAAAGCAGTCGTCATTTTCAGGCAATATATATAACAACAAGGCTAGGGTTCCAATGATTTAATACTGCTTTAGAATTACGGAATACAAGATGAAAAAAACCCTACAAAATATAACAAAATATATTAAGTAAAAATAAAGTATCACAGATCGATTTAAACAACATTGACATGAATATTGGTATATAGCTGTTACATATATAAATGTCCGTATCGGAATAAATATTACCAAAAGAATGCAATAACATTCTGCACATGCAATAATATTGCATAACTATCATTATGATATCTAAATAAAATATATTTAGTAAATCATACCAAATAACTTCAAATGATAAAATATAAATCATGAATGTATAGCACTCATATCCCTTTTACAAATAAGGGACATAAATCTGATATCGTGTTTCTCTGTACATGTAAGCCATATTTTATGTAATAATTACATATTAATATAAAATACATGACCCTTACCAATCTATGGGATCGGGTTTACAACAAACATCTAACCACCAGTAACATCATGACAATATATACCAATGTTCCTCATAAATACAATAGGATCATCACAGTATGTGTATCCTGAAAATAATGAACAATAATAAATACTAGGATCCAGGAAAAATATGAATCCATTATACAAATTACAAAACCGTATTTAAAATAAAGAATACATTCTATTTTCAATACTTTTCATAAAATTTACAATCAAAATATACTTTAATTCTTTCATATCAAGCATTCAGCATTCAAGCTGACCACAAGATAAAAATAGTACGACAGTCATGTGACGTCATAGATAGGGAAAATAAAAGGTCAAGGTCACTTACAAAATCAATCGTAAATCTCTCGTCTTACATACAAAATACAGATTCATATCATTTATTCGCGGATTCATTCATAAACTATCTCACACCTAACATATCAACGGGACTAAGGGCATACTCACCATCATTCGGGCTGAATTACTCTAAATGCACTGCATACGCCTTTCATACACCACAAAGACGATAAAACTTCACTTACCAGATATAAGAAATGTAAATATCCAAATGACACAAAAATCCAAAGGATCAAACGTGGTAGAATTATCAGATGCACATAGTGCAAAGTCTCTATAAACACATAAGTATAATAAGTTCCAGCATACTTATAGAATAACCAATTTCGGAATCATTATTTTTTTTACAATCTGACCACCATGCCATAACTATAATTTCAAATTCTGGGGTGTGTCAATACTGATAAATGAGAATTGACCAGAGAAAGTTAAACCAGGTGTGACAATTAATTAATAGATAGGTTGGACAGGTGGATACAATTACAACGGCGATCCATGAAGCGCGACCGACTAGACTCCATACATTAAAGTCGTAGGAAAGTAAATAACTGTATATTCTGAACTAAAGAAAAGTGAATTAAATAATTTAATATAATAAAGTTCTAATTTCTGGTAAGAGTTAAAATATAGATAAAGTATAATAACACATAAAATATACACTGTCACATGTCAATTTCATTAGCTGAAATATGGACCGAATATGTAAGCGTACTTTCTTTCCGGCGTGCAGAATTTCCGGGTATATAATAACCCGGATAATCCAGTCGTTATATTTCACTCACTACGATCGCTTCATTAACGCCTGGATGCATACACTATCAAAACGCGTCAATCGTATAATTAATTGTACATGTAGGTACGTGCTGAGTTAGCGGGTCTACAATAAACATATCAGACACTCTATGATAATTGGATTAATACATGTTTAATGTAATTTTTGTGCTGGTCACATCTAAGGCAGATTAAAAGAACAATAAATAATGACAATATTTTTCGATATTTTAAAATAAAATCATTTATGTTCTCCTTCGCGTTGCTCATGCGAACATAAAACTTGTCTTAAACATGCGAAAATAAAACAAAGATCCAATTTAGGTAGGAGAGATGCACTGACCAGTTTCGATAATACAAAGGATATGCCTTGTAGTAGGTATTTACAAATAACTGTGTAATAAGTATGTACAATCTTAAAATCCTAGACTTTTAGTAACTCTCAATTTTTTGTTCAGGTCCTCTTTAATATAGCCATCTTTAGCCCTGTCCGAGTTCCATAGACCGTGTGCCTTCAAAAGCCTATCAGGAATTGAATTACTGGCAGCAGCGGTGGCACCACCACTTCTTAAACTGTGTAGCCCAAACAATTTTCTATCGAGACCTATACTAGATAAAGCGTCCAATACAATTGACCGTGCTCTGGTGTATGAAAGAGGTTTGTTTATGCGTGCTAGTTTATGCACCTTTAGTGATTTGAAATCAGACAGTGATCTAAAAACATAAGCATCTGAAGTAAACGTCAGGTTTGCTGCTCTGAAATACCTATGCAACATGGAGACGGGACAGAGATCGGTGTGCGTTCGAGAAATATACACAATGTTACCCTGGCGATATCTGTCTGTCTTACTTTTATGCAATTTAAGTTGAAGGTGAGTTTCATAGAATGTTACATCATTGCACTTTATGCTAGACAACTCATCATATCTAAGAAAACCTGCGAACGCTAAAAGCATCATAGCACAAATCCTCAAGCCTTGTAACGAATTAGACTGTGCATATCTTGCGACATCTTTTAATATCGTTGGAGTAATAGGCTCTTTTCTTACTATTGGCTTTGATAATATCCTAACTCCACCTTCTAGTATAATGCTTAGAAATTTGTCCTTACAAACAACAAAGTATAAATTGAAATCATGCTCCCATTTGATTGAATAAAAAGTAG
>MJUU01042601.1:0-17539 GCA_002080025.1 Modiolus philippinarum
TGACATAATGTAGATGTGCACCTCCTATTTCAGAATTTGATTTGATTGATTTTTTTTTTTTGGTTTCTCATAGCAAAACATGGACTTAGCCATGACATTACTAGGGGTACCCATCTCTTATCCACTACTCTCTACACCTGAGGGCACTCATCTCTTATCCGCTACTCCTCCTGAACCACTGAATAGATTTTGATGAAACTTTAACACAGTCTTTATGACATAATGTAGATGTGCACCTCCTATTTCAGAATTTGATTTGATTGATTTTTGGAGTTTCCCATAACAAACCTGGACTTGCCCATTACTAGTTGGTACCCATCTCTTATCTGCTACTCCTCCTGAACCACTGAACATATTTTCATGAAACTTCATCACAGTCTTAATGGCATAATGTAGATTTGCACCTCCTATTTCAGAATTTGATTTGATTGATTTTATAATTTCTGGAAACAAATGGGGTTGTGGGCAGTATTTATTAGTGAGCTTTGCTCACAGTTCTTCTAGTTTTCAATTTTGGCCAAATACTTTTTCAATATTTAAAGTTAATGTAATGCAATGTATTATTATTTGACTTATCACCTTTTAAGGTACTTCTGTTTTTTCTATAAGATTTTGTACATCATGTGTTAGACAAGTCTACACAAGTTTTCTTCTCAATACTGGTTCTAATAGTCATTGTCCTTTCTGCCATTTTTATATGAACCCAAATTTTTGTATTCAAATTATGGTATGGTGCAGGCCTCTATGGACAGCATAACTCCGGTTTGAGTGGACTGATTGACATCAAAGTTTTTCAAAACCATGCCTCAACATTCTGACACAAAGGAGTATGTACGTTAAGGGGCATATTTGGCCCCTGAAAGTCAGACCCTTATATTTGATAAAATCATGTCTCAAAATACAATTCAAAATCAGTACCGGTATATAATAAACTTCGACAGGTTTTGCCAAAGTCTTTATTGTTTGTAGAAGAAAATGACCTCCAAAATTGGACAAATATAAGCATTTTCCCAAAAAGGGCTAAAATGGCCAAAATCCTTACATATTTCAGTACAGGAAACATGGAGCGCATGCCTGTGCCAATGAGATTTTTGCATGAAAAGGTTGCAACTTCTTATACTTTTAACATATCAAAAAATCTCATTGGCACAAGAATCCGCTCAGTGCTTCCTGTACCAAAACATGAGCAAAAATGGACGAAAAATTGTCGATTTTTGGTAAATTTGGATGAATCATGATATTTATGACATCACAATCATGATTTGATGACGTCACTGCACCAATTTACTTGAGTTTTGATTTAAGCAATATATCAACTGTGTTATGCCAAGTTTAATTTAAAGAAAAACTCCGTTTGAAAATATAGCTAGATTTGGGGGCCAAATATGCCTCTTATCGTACATACTCCTTTGTTATGTGATACCCTCGTTGACTGTCATTTTTACAAAATGAATACATATTTGCTTACATTTGGAATCTCTCCTTCATGTTTATATGTACATGGTTCTATCCATTTCATAATAGCAGGTACTCATACAGGAGATGTACTTAAGGGACGACCATTTGATAATGGTCGAATGTTTGATTGGAGGCTTTGGTGATTTTGAAGAGAAAAATTATTTATTTTCATGTCCAACTCCAATAGATTATTTATTTTCACCAAATATCATATCAATTTATTTAAATGCTTTTGCAACAAATTTATTTTTTCTTAAAATCAAAATTAAGTTATTTTCATGACAAGGAGGATAAGAATTTTTTTTTCTACTGGCACCAAGATTAAAATTATTGATTTACAAAAATCGCCCAAGCCCAAGCCCCCTTTCCTCTGAAATTTAAATGGTCGTCTAATAACAAATATTTACATAGGAGATGTACTAACAAATATTTCTGATGTCACAACCCGCTTACATTTACTCCACATCATCTCTTTTTTGTCTCTTTAAATAGGTCTGAAACAATGTTAATATGACTGTAACACAAAAACAGATCTTAAATAAACAACACTCAAAACAATTTTAAAGTTTTTATTGTAATTATCTATAAAGCATAACCAGATCAGATCAACAATATGAACCAAAAAAGGGAACACAACAAAACATGATCTGTTTTAAAATTCTCGGTATATTACCAGCAAAATTTTACTCCAATCCAACCCATAATTTAACTTCTCCTTCTATAATATATGACTACTTACCTAACAATTAAGGCATATTTTGTGATTTTATCATTTTCTTGCACAAATTCTGGTCAAAAAATGAGCTACATGTTCTGTCAAAGCTACAAATATTCCCTTATCACCATAGGATGGTAATTTTATTTCATCTTATTTTTTGATATTTTTGAACTCTCTATTCAACATGAATGAATAAACATCACTTAATGTAATGACATTTTCTGTTTCCCTTTATTTTTTGCTAAATGTTGATTCTAAACTAATTTACATTTTAAGTCCAAGAATACTCTTTACCACCCCCATGCAAGATGTATAGAAAATTCATGTTCAGTAAATAACATTTTTTTTCTCCTTTCTATGAAAGGCTCTGTGATAATTTAATCTCAATTGACACCAGTTTTCATGCTTTTGAAGTTCATATTTACGTATCAAACATACATAATTATGGCTATTAAATGCCTTTGTTGCTGCCTTTTTTTACACATTCTATTCCATACAATGTATTAATTGTAATACAAAGTTAGACCTTAAAAATGGAAAATAATTGTAAAAACTACCAAAAACTAATTTCGGTTATAAATAAATTTACAATGGAAATTTTAGAAAATATGTGTACATTCATCAACTCTGTCATTAACTACTATATAAAGAGAGAATTTTAAAACAGTGACATAATGAAAGTAATATTGATATAATTTCTCTCTAATGTGAACACTGAAACTTAAAAATAACAATATACAGATTTTTACATACATCTCTGGACTATAATAATAACCTTCTGACTAACACTTCTGTTCTAACCCAAGGACCATAAAAACAAATTATAACATTACAGCCATAACAAAAACAAGATATAAGACATCCATTTTTTCATGCATGTCTAATTTTTGCTTGACTCCCTGATATTTAGAAAGTAAGAACTCAAAATGGACAAAGAAAAATAACTGCAAATTTTATTTGATATAGCTTTCATCTTGCAACATAGATTTTAAGGACATTTTACTCAATAATCTAAATAAAAGAGCAATAATATGATGGCCATTTTATATGAGACAATCACAGTATAAAACTGACCTTCACCAACTAGTCTTGCTTATAAGTCCGATTCACTGATAGCAGTCAGTACTAGTTTCATTTTCAGATAAAATAACAGCGATAAAATTTTTGGCCTATTCTTATTTTCTGTTTATGATTCTCTTAAAAAAACCAGAAAGGTATTCCATTGAAAAATGTGTGTAGCCAGCACTACACATTAATTCAATAAATGCTCTTTAGGCCAAAATAGAAATGTCCTAAATTCTCATCCACTCCCACCAAGATTTTTTTAGCCCCTGTCCCTTAAAATATTTTGTTTTGATTTTTTGCAAATAAATGGTGATTTTCTTCAAAATTTACAGCATTTTTCACTGGTGATAAAAAATAAAATTTGCCCACCCAATCTTACTTTCTGATAAGGTTGGATGAGAGAATATTTTTGATTATGGCCTTATTTCATCTATTCTGCATTTATCAAATGTAAAATTCATTCAATCAAAAATATCACTACAAACAGGACATAATAAATATTTGAATGATTTTTTAATGTTTTGTACTTTAGAAAATAAGTGGCACTTGTTCATATACAGTTGAACTTTGATGGCTCAAACACCCAAGGGACCAATGTCAACAATTGGAGATAGACTGGTAGTCGTATTCTGTTTAAACTTGAACAAAAAGACAATAAAAAGGGTTGGTGACATCCAAGGTGTTCCAGTTATTGTATTTCGATCCATCAAACTTCATCTGTATAACACATATAAATGGGTGATATTTGAAACTTGTTAGAATACTTGTGACACAATTGTGTCGGTGTCTCACAAATAAATTTTGGCAAACAAAAATATTAAAAACAAGATTAAAATACACACTGTTATTGATAGAAAACATCATGAAAGTGAAACTAGTGATGAGTTTAAGACAACTAAACCACCAATATCATTCCTCTGAAACAATTTGATTTTTTTCTTAAAAGTGAGTATGAATTTTTTTCCTCTGACAGCAAGATTTAAAAGAACTGAATTAATTGAAATCCTCCCTTGAAGAGTTTTTCAAACAGAACATGAAAATTTTAACTGTGACTGTAAAATTATATACACCTTGAATGAATATATTTCTATGAACAAAACTATATACAACTGTCACAAAGCTTGCAAATGTACCATTTCCAATAGGTCTACATTTCTTCAGAACTCAATATCATGAAAATGAGCAAAATACATATATAAATTTGTAAAAAAGTAGGTCATAAGTATCTTCTCAAATCATTAAAAACTACTTCTGGTGACATAATAAAATCATTACCAGGTTATCAAATCAATTTGCTTAGATCTTAAAAACAAAATCCAGAACAATTCAAAACATAGTACCCTATGATGTTAAATTTTGTCATGTGGAACCCCTCTAAGCAATATCAATCCAACAAGATGTGCTTGTGAAACACAACATATGCACCCAGCACCTCTTTTATTAGTTTGATAAATTTGAAAATGGAATATTTTAAATATTTTTGTTATCTTTCCTTAGATACAAAACATAAGAAATTGGAATCTAAGACTTAAATTTTGACCTCTGTAACCTTGACCTAATTTTTTTGGGCATATTTATGTTCCTCTTGACTAGACCTATACACTTGCCAAGTATGATAAGTCTATCTTTAATTGTTCAAAAGTTATAGCCAAGGTTAAAGTTTCGGATGCACAGAAAGACAGACAGACAGGACCAAAAAAAAAATATGCCCCCAATCCTCGATTTAGGGGCATAAAAATGAACAACATATACTAATTTACTTCCAATGGACCTATTACTGTCAACTATGTAGCAATTAAATTCCGTATGACCTTTATAATGCAATACAGCTGTGTTATTACTTGCTGTAAAGTGTTTTCACAATATGCACTCTAGTAACTCATCTATAGATCACCAGATTCACTGGATCCAATTCTGAAACTACCCTATTTGACAACATGACTCTCACTTTTTGTTAGGCCTCTGCTGATAATGCCAACTTGGTGATTTTCATACTAGAATCTTACTACATAGATTTTCATATGTTGTATTGAGCCATATACAATACAGTGTGACCATCAATATATGCAGACAGTTAAATGCATTCCATACTCATAAATTTTTATGATATCTAACTATTGAGGTCATTTCAAAAGACACTTTTACGGTCATGTATAGTTTGTAAACATTTAAAATCATTCAAAGTGTCATCCTTTTCTATTATTAGTGACAATTGCAAGCAACACACAATTTGTAGTCAAATAATATTATTTTTGCCAACATGGCTTTTACGAGGCCTGCCAAGGATCCCTAACAAACAATCACATGACAGTTCCATTTTTTAACTTCACATTAAAAACGGAACAAACTTAAAACCCCAGTATTGTATTGAAACAACCTACAATCCAACAACATATATTGGAATATTAATAGAAATGTATTATTTGACTGATATACAACGATTTAAGGTAGAAAAACAGAATTAATTTTCTTGGACTATCATGCACTTCCCTGATAGAAATCTTGTAAACTTTGAAATAACAAAATACGGAAGTTACTGTAAATTAAGCTTCTGTGTATAGCTATTTCAACAACTTATGTCTCTTCAGTGCAGATCAAATCAAAATGTTCCATAAACCAAAATATGCGTAAAAGCTGTGAGAGAACAAATTACCGTTGGGATCCAAATAGAAAAGCCAAATATGAGCATTATGTAAAATGGCATATGATACCAACCTTTAGGAATTTCTAAGATTTTTTTAAAATTACCCTTTTTTAAAGCTTTTTAACTACACTAAATACTAAATACAACAATTTGTAAGACTCCATATCATTATCATATAACTGATATACATATGTACAATTTATGTAAGCTATATTTACGTAATATAATACAAAAGGCACCAAATATCCATAATAATATGAGACATGTTCACTAACATTTTTATTCAAAATTCTACCTTCAAAACTTAAATCATTTAGAAAATTTTCTTTTTGGAATTTTGACCAGACATACCGTATAAGTGGTTATTTTCGCGGGACGCAGATTTCGCGATTTCTTTCAAAATTGGTAGACTTTATTTTTGCAGGACTCAAATTTTCGCGATTGCTAATCATTTACTGTATAAAGTCCCATATACATTATATTTCGCGGTATGCAATTTTCGCGACTTCAGAATGGTCACGAAAAAAACGAGAATTAAGTCCTCGCGAAAATAACCACTTATACGGTAATATAATTCATTCATGTAATTTTTATTATTTGTAGCATTTATGAAGTTGTTGAGTTTTTTTGGTGGTTGCAAGATAAGTATCAACTGTGTTACAACTTTTTTAAAAATTTGAAAAAAAAAAAAAAAATCGTAGCTGCATTTAAATGTAATTGGAATTCTGCAGATGGCCATTTTGAGAACTTACATATCTGCAGTGCAGATAAATATCACATATTTGGAAAAAAAAATAAACCATGTATATAATGGAACTGAAAGTATAAATTACCTATAGGCCTAAAAGAAACACGAAGAACAGTCTCTCATTATGTATTTCATAAGAAACATGCTAAATAAATAAAAGTGACAAGTAAGGAAAATCTGTATAACATTCGACTGAATCAGGGGAACACAATCCGACTTAGAACATTTTTGGCAAGCCGTCATATTCCCGACTTGGAACGGGCATTTTATAAATAAAATGGTGGGTTAAACCAGGTTTATTGATGCATCAACCTATAAATCCTCTTCATTTCAAGTACTAGTTTTTCCAAAGTTCTAGTAAGAAAGATCAGTCATTAAAAACATCTTGTAAACTGGCCAACAAAATACTACTTTTATGACTTGTTAAAAGATGTGAATGTAAAGTAATTGACAAAGACAGACATAAACTAGTGGACATAAAATATCAAACTAATAATCAATCTTAACTGAGAAAAAAAAAGCTGTTTAATCAAGGTCCTTCCTTGAAAGATTATTTTTGCATTACTGAATGACATTCAGTTGCTACACTTTCTATACATTATCTTATGTTTACAACAAACGTCTCAGTAAATTATGAGTATGATTTGTGACAATGATTCTTTTTAATGATACAAACTGAAATTTTCAGTTAAACCATATCCCCGGCTCCATGTTGCGAGGGGATAAAAATATGACCATGAATATGATTGTGACTTTAGCAACAATATACAATCTTGATATATTCAATGAAATATATACAACATGACATTCATTTTGACAATTCTTTAACAAAGTATACATGTATATAATTAAATCATTTCACAGGAATTATAAAAATCAAAACAAAAAATCTACCAAACAATTAAACCAAGAAATTTCAAACTTTCTTCATATCATAAAAATTTCAAAATTATTTGAATAAATTCATGGCTTTAATCTGTGAATATATTCTAATTATATTTATAAATATGTAATTTTCTCTTATCATCTAAAATATCATACTACACAGAACATAAACAAAACAGCACCAGTGAGTTTTCTAGTGTGAGGTAATTTGTTTTTGTCTACTTCAATTAAAGCATTTACAAACCTGTGAGCCAGACAGAAAAAAACATTTCTAACCTTAATCCCAAATAAATTGTGGGAGGCAGTTTTTTTTCATTTTCTTGCAGAGAAATACAATAAAGATACATTGCCTTAAATTTTTCTGCATTTATTTTCATGCATTTTACTTGAAACAAATTTATATGATAAATTGGACAATTTCAGGCCTGAAAAACTCGTTTTACCCTTATTTTAGGCGGGAGGTGTACCAACCATCATTAACATAAACGTTGCTGCTTTAATTTGCTAATTTTTTTCTGTGAAATTAACAAAGGAAGTACATTTTATTGAAGCAGGATAAAAAGAATTTCAACCACAAAATTATTTGATGTGAATATATTTAGAAGATACAAAGCAATGAGACCAACAAAACTCTTGATCACTGCCATGCTTTAATTGCTTAAATTCAAAATTAAGACATTTAGCTTTACTTTACTGAGTTAACACTCTTTGGCATTTGGTATGACCTTGAAATTAGGGTTTGTTTTTCTCTAAATCTAAATGTTCTAAAAAAAATCCATTTCTGTTTCTTTTTTCACAACTGTATAAAAAGCTGCCTAGTTTTTTTTTATTTGTGTCAAAATATAAATAGTTCATTTTAGGTAGCCCTTTAATTTCAATGACCAGATAGCTGCAAATCAGAGTTCATTGAAACATTTTCCCCCATATTGAAAAGTATTCAACTGATCAAGATCTGGCAATGCAAAAGATACAACATGCATAGCAGCAAAATCTGCAGCAATTCCCCCTGAATATCTGATTATCTATATATGAAAATAATCTAATTTTACCTTATATTCAGAGATTCAAATACTTATTAAATGCATGAACGTCTGAATTTAAAGTGCAACCATATCATAAAATTTTGAATACTTGTTGGAAAATAAAGTGATAAAAAACCTTTGATAACAAAACAGTGTGGAGACAAGACAAAACCAAATGTATACAAAAAGAAGTGATTCATTTGATTAAGAATGCTTATAATACATGTACAAATCACAAAAAAGGCAAATCAAGCCAAAAAATGCTTTTTGAGCACTGGTATTCATGATTTCTTAGGGGGACGAACTTCTCTGTAATGCTTATGACTGGCTCGGTCTTCTACAGAATCATCACTGGAATACGATCCACTATGGTGTCTCCTCCCATTACCATTATAATGATCGTGGCTGGATCTACGATGCTTGTGTTTTCTAGAGCTCTTCCTGTATCCATCATCACTGTCAGAATCTGAGACTGAGTCGCGCTTTCGCTTCCTAGAAGATGATGATTTTATTGTCGGTTCCAAACGAGGGGCATCATCAAACACTCTGCAAATATAGATAAGAGGAATTCTGGTTAAACTAGAGTTGTCGCCGAATGGCAACCAATTATGCCCCTGCTAAGTGAACCCTGCATCAATATTGCAAGTGCAAATTAAAGTGTTTGTGGACACAATACAGGTTTTGACACAGAACAAATATGATGATATACCTCCCCCTTTTTCCCATTACATATACAAGTGAAATTCTGAGCCAGAACATCATTTCTATGGATGCCAGGCAACCTTTCTGTAAAGTGTCATGCATTAATTAATTTAGACACTTTGAATTTTCCCACCTTCTTCTAGTTTCAATGGAAATGGCAGCAATTTTGAAAATTTTGAGAACCAAAATCTTTTCTATTGATGCTAGGCAACCTTCCTATAAAGTTTCATCTAATTTGAGGCACTTTGAATTTTCCCACCTTTTTCCAGTTTCCATGGCAATGGCAGCCATTTTGAAAATTCTGAGACCAAAAATCATTTCTATGGGTGCTAGACAACCTTCCTGTAAAATTTCATCCAATTTGAGGCACTTGTTGTTAATAAGAATTTCTAAAAAAAAAATTGTCTTGGAGAATTTCAGGAAATTAACTAAAGTTGGAACCATGTTAATTAATTCTTTAGTCTTCAAAATTATGTTTGATACCAAAACATTTTTTTGGTATTGAAGTACATTGAATTTGTAATTGGATGCAAGAATTTCAAAAATTTCAAAAATTATTTGTCTTTGACAATGTTTGATATTTTCAGAAAATTTACCAAAGTTGGAACCAAAATTAAAATTTCAACAGCCAGTTACACATCAGCCTACTTTATGATGACTTTATTCTACTTATTGAAAATTTTCAGCAAAAAACTATGTCCAAATACGAAAAAAATACGGAAAAACTCAAAAAAAAAATAGAGCTGTCGCCGAATGGCAACCAATTATGCCCCCGCTCATTGAACCCTGAATCAATATGGCAAGTGCATATTTAAATGTGTGTTGACACAATACAGGTGTTGACACAGTACAAGTATGGACACAATGATATGCCTCCCCTTTTCCAAAATATACAAAAGGGAAGTTCTGAGCCCAAAAATCAATTCTATGGGTGCTAGGCAATTCATCCATTTTGAGGCACTTTGAATTTTCCCGCCTTTTTCCAGTTTCCATGGCAATGGCAGCCATTTTGAAAATTCTGAGCCCCAAAATCATATCTATGGGTGATAGACATTCTTTTTGTAAAGTTTCATCAAATTTGAGGCACTTTGAATTTTCCCACCTTTTTCCAGTTTCCATGGCAACCGCAGCCATTTTGAATATTCCAAAAGATATGTGTGTGCACATCTACTTATTGTAAGTTAGATTCCTTTAAAGTAGTTGGAATTTGTTTGCAAACTTTCTCAAAAACATGAATATAGTTGTGTTTTTCATTCGTACGGACGGACGGACGAACGAACAGACGGACAAGGGTAAACCAATATGTCCCCCGACTTTTCGTCACGGAGGCATAAAAATTCCAAATTTTTTAGCTGGAGCTAATTTTCTAACCATTTTCTAGCTTCTGTCCAAATTTCAAAAATCCATCAAGATTTGATGAAGATATTGATGTTTACAAAACTTTAACCACAGGGTTAAAATAAATTTCTCGTGCAAAAAAACTAAGTCCAAATACGGAAAACATAAAGAAAAACCAGGGCTCTACATTAAGGCTTGTCCGACTTGTCCCTACAAGTCTTTTTATAACTACTTGCCCAAAGGACAAGTGAAAAATTCAAATAAAATTAAATTTTGCACTGCTTGAACAAGTAAGAATTCATTTTGGACAAGTAAATTTTAAGTTTACTTGTTCGATGGACAAATACTAATAAAAGTTAATGTAGAGGCCTGAAAACTAAAAAAAAATGAAATTTTTTCAACTAGAGGTAATTTTCTGACCATTTTCTTGCTTCTGTCCTAATTTCAAATGATTCCATAAAGATTTGATGAAGATATTGATGTTTAGAAAACTTTAACCACAGTAAGATCAGTAAATAATCAAAGTAACTACATGTATAAAGTCTCATAGGGTACATGTACCAAATATTAAATTAATACAAGGGTTGATCTATGCAAGAGAAAAAAAACAGTCCTAGTAACCCTGATAACTGTTGTAGAATGAGGGGCAAGGGTAAAATTATATGGTACATCACTTGCTAGTAGATGTAAACTGTTCAGATATAAGGGGCATAAAAACTTAAGGGTATGCACATAAAAGTTATAGTCTGTGTACTGGATACACAGGTAATTCATAATTTTCATTGGTCTGATTCATCCTTTTGGGAATCTACAGTCTTTTTTCTATTTATAATAAAGGGCTACGCCGAGCGCAGCATGATACGACCGCAGCATGGCGACCACTGAAATTTTAACAAGTGTAAATTAAAATGAAGGTGGACACAGTAATTTGCTGGACACAATCACGACATTGTCACATTAATTACCTGGTCACAAAAAAGTGAAAACAATAAAAGATTTTAAATATTTTTAAAAGTTGCAATTTGGGCCCCTTTGACCCCTTAAAGCTTCTCAACCAGTAAGAGGTACGTCAAATCCATTGGCATACTACTGAAAGCTTAGAACTCGAGGAATCCAAAGAAAAAAATCCAATTGAAATCAGATGAAAAGTAGAAATTTCTGGTGATCAGCATTTTTGCAATTTTGGCCCCGTTTGGCCCCTCAAAGCTCGGAAAGGAAACGTGTTATCAAAAAATCTGATGGTGCAGTGCTAATTAATTTTTCAAATGAAATCGCTTGCAAAAAACTGCACCAAAATTTGACTAAAAATAAAAAAAATATAATTTTTGAAATTGGCCCCTTTTGGGCCCCCTTTATCTCATGAACCGTACATGTGATGTGAAATCTGTTGGCATACTTCAGATTGTAATTTTCTGAGGAGCACACTGAAAGAAACCTCATTAAAATCCGATAAAAAATAAAGATCCTACAGCCACACATGTGAAAACACCCAATTTAACCCTTTTTGGCCCCTTTTTTAAAAACGGGTGGGGCTACAATGACCAAAACTATTCAAAGCCTTCCTTTAGTGCCAAGGACCATTGTGTTAAAGTTTCATAAGGATTGATCAACTGGAACTTAAGTTATTGACCAAAAACAAAAGTGTCTACAGACGACAATGACGACGACAGCACCATACCATTATACAACCACAAAAATTTTTGCGGTCGTATAAAAACAGGTTTATTTCCTTACTTTCTTAGAATAATGACTGCTCTTCTTTCTTTGACATCTTGAGGTCTAATGCAATGAGTGATCTCGTCTGCTGCATACCCACTACAAACATGACAAAAAAACTGATAATTAATCATTTTAAGTTCACTTTAATTGAAAGTAATTCTGTAATTTGTTTGATTTTCAATGATCATTTATATGTGTATATTTATTCCAATAATAATAAATCTTTTAAGCACTGTATTACAACTATGGAACTTGTACATTTGCATTTGCATAACAAACATGGTATGAATATTCAATTTATCTGCCTTCCTATATGATATCGAAACTACATTGTGCATGTACTATAAGAAGCATGATAGGAAGGAAAAATAAATGAAATTGTATGCATACTATCTTAATGTAGTCTTGTAGATTAGAATTGTGTTTTCTGCATATTTAAAAAATAACAAAATACCGAAGTTACTGTAAATTAGTAGTTACTGTAAATTTATGCAGTGATGAATAATTGCAATGTGTCATCAAAATTTAAGTAAAGAGATAAATTGCCTCATAGACTCGTTATTCAGTAATTAGATAAAGAAAATGCATTTCGACCACTGTTTTCATCATGTATAGAACAGGGATCGACACTAACACCTGCCTGCTAGCATGGGGCTAGTACTTGTACATGGCTCTTTCAAAGTAGCCCTGGCCTGCCAACTAGTTATAATATCATGTTGGTATAATGTATCATTTATCTGTATTAAACAAAAATCTGTCATCCTTTTAAATTTGAAAGGGCAACTAGTCAGAATAAAATCTGATGGCTGGTATATTTTAATTGTGCAAGATTTCCATTTTTAAATTAAAGTCTTGTACATGTAGCTGTGATCCAAGTTCTGTTTTGTTCCCCAAACCTGTACGTACAAGTTTTTGGGTTTTGACTCATCCTGGCTAAAAATCCCCAGATACATGTACAGAAGAACAGTAACAGCTGATGGTACATTATTAATGTATCGTTGTTCAACATTTCGCTAAGAATTCCAATCAAACTAGTGCTAGGGGCCATCTTGAACTTCCTACATGTATTATAATTAGGGATGAGCAAAGCCTCATGGTGACTTCAAGATGAAGAACAATAATAAAAGTGTTGTTCCTTTGCTTGGTTCTGAGACTTTGTACATTTACTCCATATCCTTTCACTGGCACTGCTTAATACTTCATATACAATAACTCTCTCAGATACGACAAGAATGCAGAAAACTGCTTCATCTTTTTTCAAAATTTTATGGGGGACATGCCCCCATACCCCCTAGTAAGCAGCGTACCTGCGGCACTTACAACATTGAAAGGGCTAGTATGATTCATCGAGGGCTACCTATTGTTTTTACTAGCTCTGTATGTCTAACCCTGTAGATAAGTGCAAGAACTATAATGTAGTAAACTTAATAGTTTTGTGAAATTTGTCTGTGAGACAAGGTCATGCATCTGGTCCAACAAGTGCTTGTTTATCAACTTCAAATAAAGGGCTATGCCGAGCGCAGCAAGATACGACCGCAGCATGTAGAACACTGAAATTTGAACAAGTGTAATTCAAAATGAATGAGGACACAGCAAAGAGCTTGATACAGTTATTAAATGGACAAAATAAAGAGCTTGACCCAGTAATTAGCTGCACACAAACTAAGGAAAAAAAATTAGCCTTTATGATTCCTTATATTGATAGGAAATGGTAGAAGTATGTCAAATTGGTCAACGGTCAACGTGCTACTTTAACTATAAGATTTCACATATATAGAAAATTTGCAATTTTGGCCCCTTTGACCCATTGTAGCTCGGAAACAGTAAGAGCTACGCCAAATCCGTTGACTACTGAAAGCTCACATCAAGAGGAATCCAAAGAAAAAAAACCCATTGAAATCCGATGAAAAATAAAGATTTCACATATTTAGAAAATTTGCAATTTTGGCCCCTTTGACCCCTTGTAGCTCGAAAACGGTTACAGCTATGGCAAATCCGTTGACTACTGAAAGCTTACATCAAGAGGAACCCAAAGAAAAAAATCCCATTGAAATTCGATGAAAAATAAAGATTTCACATAATTAAGCAGAATAAACAAAATCTGTGTTTCCGGTAACCCTACCAACCCTAGATTTTTGAGGCTAAAAATGCCTACCCTATAGGGTAGGCTAAAAATGCCTACCCTAAAGTTTTTTTGGCAATTTTTAAAGAAGCACTTTTAAAGCCCAGAAGTTACTCTCAATATGTCTATGTAAAAAGTTTTGGAAAAATAAAAAAATGCCTACCTACCGACCCTAATTTTGAAGAGTATGTTACTGGAAACACAGGTATTTTTTTTAGGCCTTAGAAAATTTGCAATTTTGGTCCCTTTGACCTCTTGAAGCTCAAAAACGACATACAACTGAAAGCTTACATCAAGAGGAATCCAAAGAAAAAAATCCCATTGAATCGATGAAAAATAAAGATTTCACATATTTAGAAAATTTGCAATTTTGGTCCCTTTGACCCCTTGTAGCTCAGAGACGGTAAGAGCTACGCCAAACCAGTTCTACTACTGAAACCTTATATCAAGAGGAATTCAAAGAAAAAAATCCCATCGAAATCTGATGAATATTAAAAATTTTAGGTTATCAGCAAATTTGCAATTTTGGCCCCTTTCGGCCCCTCATAGCTGGGAAAGGAAACAAGTTACAAAAATAAAATAGTTGAGCGCCATATTAATTTTTCATAAGGAATCTAATGAAAAAACTGCATCAAAATAGGACAATGAAAAAAATAGATTTTGAGATTTCCCCCTTTTGGGACCCATTTATCTCATTAACGGTACATGTGACGTGAAATCCGTTGCCATATCTCTGAGCGGAAATTTCCTCAGGAACACACTGAAAGAAACCCCATCAAAATCTGATAAATTATAAAAAATTGACGGCCCAATATATGAAAACACCTAATTTTGCCCTTTTTGCTCTTTTTAAAAAAATGGGTGGGGCCACAATACCCAGACCAATGCAATCCTTCCTTTTATGACAAGGAACATTATGCTAAAATTTCATCAGGATTGATCAACCAGAACTGAATTATCGCACGGAAACGAAGACAACGCCGCCAGTATCATACCAATATATGACCTCAAAAATTTGAGGAAAAATCATGTAAACTGTAGATGTGTCATGTAAACTGTAGATGTGTCCAAACTGTGCTTGAAAAAAAATTAAATTTGGTTATACATACATGTATACTTTGTCTGATGAGAATGTGCTTCATATTCTGATAGTAGCAGATAATTATATATAAGCACCAGAAAACTTTATATACTTGTGTATTTCTTTATTTTATGTGGAGCTGAAAGATCTTTAACTGGACAGGGCGATCAGACATTTTCTTCAGAGGGCATATGGGATTAAACCAAATTTTTCAATTACATTGTACATTTGTACATGTATGTGTTCTTTTCTGTCAAAATCATTTATTGATTATAATCATTATTTGCCTTATTTATAGGAAATTTCTGAAATAAATACATTACAAAATCTATAAGGCCAAAAAGAAAAATATGTGTGTTTACTGTAGTCTGCTGAAAAAAAATAGGGTCGGTAGGTCGGGAATCTTTTTTTTTTTCAGACATCGTCAACAAAATCCGGAAAAATTTCAGGTCATTCCCAAGTCCATTCCGAAATTAATCCTACAAACCGGAAGTCCTGCCATTTGCATTGTGTTTTGGAAGAAACTTGGCATTTTTCTTGATTTTTATCTATTTGAATGTCTTTTGAACCAAATAAAAAGTTTAAATTCTATTATATTAACTTTCTGTACCAGCGGAAGCATGTTACCAGATAAACTTATTAATTTACAGAGGCCTGTATCAAAATAGGGTCAGTTGATAACAACGTTGAACTTCTTTTTTATGAGAATCAATAAAAAGTTCTAGGGTCGGCATCTAAAAAATAGGGTCGGTTGGACTACTGTAAACACACATATTTTTTTTTGGCCTAATATAAGAATTTTGATACTTTATACTGTAAGCTGGAAACTTTTTGTGCTGTCTTTTTTGTGGAAGTTTTCATAAACAATTTTTGCACAGTCCTAAATTTGTGGTGTTCTGCAAAGCTACTTTAGCAGTTCGCATCCAATTACATCATAATATTCACAACAGTTTTATTCTCTTGCTTCACTCCTGAATGAGCAAATAGTGAAAATAACCTGAAGCCAAAATTTCTGTGTTTACAGTAACATTACTAGCATCACCTTTTTTTTAAAATTACCTAATCATTGTTACACAGCCTCTTTTAACTGGCAAACATAGAACTGGTTCTGTTGTTCTAATGGGTCTGAAAGAAAACCTGCAACCAAAACATAAACAACTGTCACTAAAGAATGACACGGACACGATTGGTCTGTCAAAAATGTGTATTGGATCAACATGGGAAACTATACAGCCTCCTGGCATATAGTCATTTATTACAGCACTGTTAATAAATCCTTTAGGAATTACATTTGACTTCTCTAATGGTGTAATAACTAAATCAAAGATCCACTTTGGTATTTCATCGACTTCACCTTTCGGGTACAACCTTTCCATCCCAGGTCCTTTTCTTTCAAGTTGAGACCCATATGTGTAACCTTCGCCAAAGAAATACTTGTTTCTCAAAGGTGCCCTGTCTACAGTGTGATCCTTAAACCCGCCCTTTTCTCCGCATTTAACTACTAAATCAATTTTATCTTCGATCTCTTCACACTGCTCCTGGCTAAACATGCGAAGCTGCTCAATTCCAGAATGGATTTTACGCAATTCACGCTCTTTCTCACTTTCACCCTCATCTCTGTGGCGAGATTTATGTTTATGTGACTTTGAATGTTTTTTCTCTTTGTCAGATTTGTGTTTCTCTGACTTCTCAAGTTTATGGTGGGGGGATTTTAACTTGTTTCGTAAATCTTCAACTACTTCAGCCATTTTCTTCTGTGATCTTGAAATCTCCCCAATGACCGAAACAACTAATAACCAAAAAGTTCTGGACAAACACAGACCCTATGGGTACTTCAAGTAATGCTTATAGATGATCATCAAATGTATTTTTACCTATTTATCTATGAAGCTAAAACAATTCTCTTTTATGGACATCCCGGCACTTTACCTAATTTTGCAGGTGAAATAATCATTAGGCCTATTTTATGATATATCTATGTAACTTCAACCAGAGACATGTAATTATATGTCTCTGCTTCAACTTTGATTTGTTTAA
>MJUU01042601.1:17887-29843 GCA_002080025.1 Modiolus philippinarum
AAACATCAAATAATGATAAATACTTAATTGATTACAGCAACCAGTAGAGATTCTGGTCATTTGGGGTTAATTTACGACCCATTTATATACATGATGTCAAAAATTACTATCCATTCATATAGTTGACAACTGCAAAAAACAGGCCCATTCCAGCGGCACGTCTGTATGTACCTCTATATAGGAAGTGACCCCCCCACCCGTGACGTGACATCCCAGTGCTGGATCATACTTGACCAATCAGATCCTCCAAATCAGAAGCTGACTGACCTACTTGAGAAAAATTATTGGTTATAGTAACGATAGATAATTGGTCTGTTTCCAAAACATATTGAAGATACAAATACATTCGAATTCTAAATATAACGAAAATATACAAGAAATTTCCGCAGTGTGGATGAATCTCTGGGAAAGTTACTGAAGAAAGTTACCAATTACACAGCATAAAATAACACATCCAAGATCTGCCACCTCCTTGCTTATCATTATGCTAGCAGGAGATATTGAATTAAACCCAGGACCAACTAGAGCATGTGGTTTTACTCTATGTGATCGACCAGTGACTTGGTCAAATGATGGGTTCTGTTGTGATTGCTGCAGCATATGGCATCATCGCCATGTATATTGAGCTCTGTGCCGAAGACTATTGAACTCATGCAACGATCAAACGTACAGTGGATGTGCTACAAATGTGACAGCATTAATGTGACAACATTTACTTATCACTCGTACGAGATAGAAAACACCAGCTACTAAGTATTATGAACCACTCACTACTGATGTATCCAACACGGATTCTTTTATGTCAAACTTTAGCCCTCTACGAACTAGTAGTCCAAAAACTACCAACGAACCCATAAACAGACAACATAGAACAAGCAGTGCCAGAAAATCTATCGATTCAAAATCACATGATCAACAAAAGAAACATCAGAATAATGACCATCAACTCTAGAAGTATCAAAGACCATCAAAGATAAGACAGCAGAATTTAAAACTATCATAGAATATATTAAACCAGATATTATAATAGGAACTGAATCTTGGTTAACAGGCATCAAAACAGGGAAAAACCCCACTAAAGACTCCATTAAATCATCAGAGGTCTTTCCGGAAAATTATACAGCATTCATGAATGACAGAGGTACCCTGGGAGGGGGGCGTATTCATACTAACCCACAACAGCTTAGTTAGTACCGAACTACCGCAATATGTCACCAAGTGTGAATTACAGTGGGTTAAAATCAAGCTTAAAACAACACATGATCTAATTGTTGGGGCTTTCTATATGCCTCATAGAAACATCAACACAACGGAAGAACTAAACAAGTCATTACATCAAATACAACCAGAGGCTCACATGAGCCTGTTTCGCTCACCTGGGTACTGATGTGAAAGTACTTTCCAAAAATTAAACAACAAACCTGAAGTGCTCTCTATTTGGAAGCGTTGTCATTCATCTGGTAGATTACCATGATGTTAGAATGTCCAGTTTATATTAACTTTTTTGAAACAGTTTTCAAGAGTAAACAAATAACTTGGTATAGTGAGAACCGCATCATATGAAAGATCATTACAATGTTTTAATTTTTCATCTGAAGAGACATTTTTAAATAGATGCATAGCTTATTACCAAAATGACTAACGAGTACGACTTAACGCCGGAATTTTCATCGAGAGTGTGTCAGGTGTCACACTTTGAACAGATTATATTTACCAACTTTGAGCATGCACCTAGTGATATATCCAGTTTTTCTCAATGTTCACACAGTGTTAGTTTTGTTGCATTTTTCTCACTTTTTTATGTTTGATTTGTTGTCTTTATTGGTTTAACATGTTTCAGGATTTCAGATTGTACTTTTTCCTTTTCTATTTTTGCTTCTTGATTGCAGAAGTATCCAAGATATCTTGGACAGTGATAACCACATTATTTCATGAAATTGGTAAAATGGCAGTAGCATGATTTTACATGTAACATAAATAGGACAGTGACAATAGCATACTGGTAATTCCAATATAACTCAGAAAGGCACAAATGCATTATTCTAGTATATCTGGGACATTGACAGCAGCATCATACCAAACAATATTTCTAGTGAGAATACTGAGCATCATTCTTAGATATCTTTGTCACTGCATGATAAATCCACCCCAAAAAGGGTTATATAACAGCTTTTAATGAGCCCAGAACTAAGTTTAAAGTTAAACAATTTATTTTTTCAACAATTCAGCAATATCTGGAATACATAATAAATTTATAAATAACATTAATTTTTGAAATCAATTGCATAATGTCACCCTGGTAAGCCGAGTACATGGAAAACGAGTAAGTTATAAATCATTCAACTGATTTGTTCTAGTTTAATAACGTAAAGGGTGTTCACAAAATTTATTTGAAAAGTATAATTTGAAAGTGTTTGTTTTCTGTAAACAGTAATGTTTTTATTCAAGTTGAGGATTTTCTTCAAAATTGCAGGGCATATAGATCTTGCCATGCAGTGATGCTGATCATTTTTACCGCATGTCATATTTTTGATATCTGTAACGGTTTTCGAGTTATTTGCAAAATACAGTAATTTACCCCTATGTTCTATTTTTAGTAACAGTAGCCATGTTGTTTGATCTTTGGACTAATCGAAAACCTAATTTTGAAACTACATACCCTGGTGATGATTCAGGCCAAGTTTGGTTACAATTCGCCCAGCAGTTTCAGAGGAGAAGATTTTTGAAATTGTTGACGGACGGAAGGATGGACGACGGACGCAAAGTGATGGCAAGAGCTCACTTGGCCTTTTAGGTCAGGTGAGCTAAAAATGGCAGGCAACGAACAATTTTTAACATCAGTTTTGAAATTGCTACATCAATACCTATTTGGAAATCAAATTTCATTGAAATAAGACAATGTTGAATTTTCCCGCCTTTTTTTGCCAGCCATTTTGAAAATGGCACTCAGTGTACAATTTCTAACATCAGTTTTGAAGTTGCCACATCAATACTTATTTGGAAACCAAATTTCATTGAAATCGGACAATGTTGAATTTTCCCGCCTTTTTTGGCGGCCATTTTGAAAATAGCGGTCAACGAAAAATTTTCAATACCAGTTTTGAAGTCGCAACATCAATATCTATTTGGAAACCAAATTTCATTGAAATCAGACAATACTGAATTTTTCCCGTCCTTTTTTGGCGGCCATTTTGAAAATTGAGGTTAACAAACTATTGTCAACACCAGTTTTGAATTCGCCAGAGCATGGTAAACATTTCATCATTTTACACTTAACCTTCATCTTCAATAGTTTTGGAAATAAAAGAAAAAAAAAAATACAAAAATTTAAAAAATTCGGTGAAAAAAGGACAATAACTCCTACAAGGAGCTTCGGATTTTCTTCAAAATTTAAGGGTGGGTAGATCTTGATATGCTGAACATTTTTGCAATTTAAAGTTGACCTCTATCTGTTATAGTTTTTCAAATAAAAAATAAAATAAATTAAAATTTTGAAAATTTCACGGAAAAAGGACAATAACTCCAACACGGGTTTTCAGATTTTCTTCAAAATTGCACAGTGGGTAGATCTTGCCATGCTGATCATTTTTACTACTGACAGATTTTTGATATCTGTAACGGTTTTCGAGTTATTTGCAAAATACAGCAATTTACCCTTATGTTCTATTTTTAGTAACAGCAGCCATGTTGTTTAATCCTCGGACTAATCGAACACAATTTTGAAACTGCATACCCTGGTGATGATTCAGGCCAAGTTTGGTTACAATTTGCTCAGCAGTTTCAGAGGAGAAGATTTTTGAAATTGTTGACGGACGGACGGACGGGCGGACGGACGACAGACGACGGACGGACGACGGACGACAGACGACGGACGGACGACGGACGCAAAGTGATGGCAAAAGCTCACTTTGCCTTTTAGGCCAGGTGAGCTAACTAGAAAACCAGAACAGTAACATCATACTAGCAGGCGACTTTAATTGTCCAGATATAAAATGGGAAAATCTAACTATCTGCAGAGGTACAGCAGATATAGAGGTGCAGCAATCTGTAGTAGATATAACATCGATACATGGTCTCACTCAAGTTCAGGAAGATCTAACGAGGGAAAAGAACATACTCGACCTAGTATTCACCAGCAACCCATCACTTACAAAGTCATTAACGAACACACCAGGAATCTCAGATCATGCCATCGTAGTCACTGACACCGACATCAAGGCTCACTATCAAAAGTCAAACCCAAGAAGAATTTATATATGGTCTAAAGCGAACTGGGAAGGAGTACAAAAGGACCTAAAAACACTGGAGACTGAAATAAAGGACATTAAAGAAGAAACCAACGATATCAATTACATATGTTCACATTTCAAAAATCAACTCTTTGACACCTTAGGAAAGCATATACCAACTAAGATATTAAAATCAATTAACAGATTACCATAAACGAAAACAAAGCTTATATAACAAAGCAAAGAAATCCAAATCATGGACTAAATATTAGCAATTTCAAAAAGAGTGCAAACGTGAACAGGAAAAAGGCAGAATGGAACTATATAAACAAAGCGATTCTAGAAGGAATGGAAAAGAACAACTCTAAACCCTTCTGGAAATATGTCAAGTCCAGGAAACAAGATAATATTGGCATAGCACCATTAAAGAAACAGGGTCAACTAATCACCGACAGTAAAGAAAAGGCGCAAATACTATTCCAACAATTCGCCTCTGTATTTACAAAAGGGAAAGCTACCACCTTACCAGAAACAAAGTTTAAAGTAAACGAACAAATCAGTTATATCAAAATACGATCAGAAGGAATAGCAATATTAATCAGGAAGATAAGTATATCAACAGCTTCTGGACCAGATAACATACCAAACCGAGTTTTTAAACAATGTGCTGAACAACTGGCCCCAACTATAGCACTAATCTTCCAACTATCACTAGACAGCGGAAATCTCCCAGACGATTGGAGAAACGCAAACATATCAGCAGAGACATATAATTATATGTCTCTGATATCAGCAATATTCAAAAAAGGAGATAAGCATGCAGCAGAAAACTATAGACCAGTTTCATTAACATCTGTACCATGCAAACTACTAGAGCATATCATATGTCGCCACCTACTCAAACACCTAGAAAAACACAAAGTCTTAACATCACTAAACCATGGTTTTATATCTGGATACTCCTACGAAACCCAGCTAGCAGTCACCATACACGAATTTCTGACACCCTATGACAAAGGCAAACAAGTTGACATCGCCATCTTCGACTTCTCAAAAGCCTTTGATACAGTCCCGCACGATCGACTTCTGCACAAAATTAGCCAGTACGTCACAAGAGGAAACATTCATAAATGGCTCACATCGGAAAGGAAGATTTAACGGAAAGGAAGATGAGAGTACAGGTAGAAGGAGAACACTCAAATCAAACATCATTTGAGTCAGGAGTCCCACAAGGAACAGTCCTGGCCCATTACTCTTCCTTTGTCACATCAATGATCTGCCAGATGCAGTAAAATCATCTGTCCGACTTTTTGCGGACGACTGCCTATTCTACAGGGAAATCAACAAACACTCAGACCATAAAATTCTGCAAAACGACCTTGCAGTACTAGAAAAGTGGTCCACAAATTGGGGTATGCGTTTCAACGCAAAAAAAAATGCTATGTATTAAATGGTGAATGAAAGGATATGGAGTAAATGCACATGAGACAAAGTCTCTACAAATACATGGTAAAAAACAAGCAAAGGAACAACGCTTTTATTATTGTTAGAGAGAAAAGTGATAATTTCTACAAACTTGACAACCACATATTGGAACAAGTATCATCAAATCCATATTTGGGCCTCCAAATACAAGAAGACTTAAAATGGAAAGAACATATTACTACCATATCTAAGAACAAGTTTCACGCTTGGCTTCCTGTGGCGAAACTTACAACATTGCCCAAGAGATTGTCGGAATTCAGCATACATAGCATTAGTCAGATCCATCATGGAATATGGGTCAGTCATCTGGGACCCATAGGCCAAAAATGAAATCGATAAATTAGAAAATATACAACGACGAGGGGCAAGGTTTATCACCAAAGATTATAAATCAAGAGAAGATGGCTGTATCACCAAAATGTTACAAGAACTGGAATTACCATCACTTCAGTCTAAAAGACAACAACAACGTCTGATATTTTTCTACAAAGTGGTTGAAGGACAGATACCAGCTATACCAACTGAGGAATTTATAATTCCACAAAAACCCAAAAGACAACTCAGAGCTAGACAATATAAAGATCACGAAACGCACAACATCATTGACAATCAAGTAAGAAATAACACAAATACAGTGGTCGTACCATCAGCAAAAACAGAACAATACAAAAACTCTGTTTGTGAAAACTGCAATAGACTGGAACCACCTAGAGGATGACATTGTATGTGCTAGATCTGCGGAAGGCTTCAAGTCTGTGCTAGCAGCTACGCGCGACTAAACGGCGCTCTCTCCCGTCTCATCAAAGCCCACTGAGCATGACTGAGGATCCTGAGACGTATATGTTATCGGGCTTTTGACAGCTATGTATCGTAAAATATCAACCCGTGAGCAAGAATATGAAGCACAGGGGCGAGTGAGCGTAGCGAACGAGCCCAAGCTTCATATTCTGGCGAGCGGCGTGATATTTTACAATACACCAGCTGTCAAAAGCCCGATAACTTGTTTATCATCCCTTATTTTGTATTTTAGATTTGTAATTATTGAACTGAGGTTTCAAATGCTCCCAAAGTTGCGCGGAAAATTCGGCATACATGTCATTCTCGCCTTTTCAACAATTTTAAGCTTAAAAACATGTTTTATATTTTTTTTTATCATTTTATTGGAAAATGTTTTGTAACTGGATGAATATTTTTACCGAGATACTCTAAATAATGTCGATTTTGAATTTTGCAGGAACATTATCAGTTACCTACGTTTATACCCGTAGGCATTGAGATTGTACCACCCTGAAGCACTTCTGTGCAGTGGTGCTGAAGGGTGGTACCATCTCAATGCCTACGGGTAGAAACATAGGTAACGGATTTATCCCCGGCTTTGCCTTTTATTGCACCGAAAAAGCATATTAATGGAAGTAAATCTGTACGAAATTTCAACGTCATCTGTGTTGCGCAATTTAACAAGTATGATAAATATGCAGAAAATGCCCCACTTTCCATGTCGAGGATGGTACCTAAGGTACCAACCTCAGACTTTGCTGTTTTAAGGCGATTTGATTTTGGGTTGATGATTTCTTGAGGTTATAAAGTTTTTGGCGCCAGTTTTTACTTACTAACGTCATAGAATATGTGACGTTATCACAAAGGAATTCCATGGCACTGGCGCTAGCAACGTTCTTAACAACGAGACGGGTGCATGGGATTTGTACCAACGGGCTACTATCCAATCAAAAGCCGGCATTCATCACAAGCCGGGGATAATTGGTTTTTACGTTTTTATCGTTCCTTGGAGCTTTTGTGACGTCATAATGTGAAAACGTCAAAGCTCTGCAGGATATATCAACGACCCAGTTTCTACAATTTTTCTGATTTCTAGTTTATCTATTTGTGTAATCATGAAACTCTTTTGAATACCTAATCGGAAAAAGCAAATGCAACAGATGTTTATTTTTAGCCATTTTATTTCATTTGAAACCTTGAAAAAAGGTTATTGCCTTTGAAATTTTGGGAGAATCGCTTGATATATCCAGGTTATCTCCTGATATATCCGGGCCAACCAGATATGGCTTTTGCTGAAAGGCTCTACAGGTTGATATAACCATGGGGAAGGATGATAAGTATTCTTACAGATACAGATCTTACAGATACAGAGAAAGAAGTATACATGCGGTAGGCATTTTCACCGCCAAACACCACCGACCACCACCGACCACCGCCGACCACTTAAAAACCATAAATTGACCACCAAAAATTAAATATAGGCTAATATGCTATTGATATATACTATTACACTATTTTGTAATATAAAAACTTTTATATTTATAATTCAGTTTTAAATATGCACATGAAGATCGGCGACCGCTTGTAAAAGTTTATTGATCAAATAAAGTTTCAAAATGACTTTTTAATTTAGATCTTCATTGTTATATGGATGTTTTTACAGTATGCTTAGGACTAACCTAAATCGTGATTTAAGACAGAAAATTAAACAAAAAGCTAGAAAAGTTGGAATATAATAATACCAGGGTGTTATGATGGATGGTCGGCCGTGGTATAAAGAAAAACATTTAAAAAAATGCAAGAAAACAATAGAAAATCATAACGTGGTCTGCGGTGTGAACTGAGTGGGTCGGCCGAGGTCACATCTAAACAAATGCAAATAAGCATAAATTTTGTCCAGAACACAATTTCATTATGAAATAATGTCCTTCGCCGTAAAAAAAATGTCCGCCATTCACTAACTTTATTTCATAATAAAATTTAGTCATGTACAACGATGGACACAATGTCATATTGAAATGAAGTTTACCAAATAAAACAACTTCTGAAAAATCTTTGAAATGTAACGGTTACATTGTAAATAACCAGCACAAGATACATGATTGCGTTAACAAAGGGCTGATCAAATGAATTATAAGAAGATTTTATTTTCAGTATGTAGGAGGCTATCCCTTTACTCTAGTTTATAACATTTACAAAAGTATGGGGCATATTGTTTTATTCCTTTCCATTTGCCCTTCCTTTCATCTGTTTGCTTGTCCCAAGAGTTTGCATACGGATAAAATGTTTGTACTAATAAAAGTTTAGTGACGTTAAAAAGTATCTTATTAGCAGATGATTTGATAAGGATCTAAATTTTTGTGTATTTTTACAAAAACAATTTTTTTTTGCTTGGCCATATTAGCCAGATTCAACATGAATCTTGCATAAGCATCGAATGTGTCGTACAGACACAACACCATGGGGCATTCTTCATGTTCTTCACTCTTTTTCTACTTATCAAATTAGTGTTTATTTTCCATTCCTTATAAATAAGTTCTTGATATAACTTTTAACATATATTTATTATTAATAATTTCATCAACAATGCTGTGACTATTAAATTTAAGACACTATAATGATTTAGAACATTGGTTATATTTTAATGTTCAAAATTTCATAGCATGAAATATTGTCCCGCACAAAACTTTGGATAATCTCCTTTCCATCTGGACATAATTCCATGATACCTTCCCTTGAAATAATGTCTTTTAGGACAAAATTACATATAGAAAAATTTTCATAAAAACCTAATTCTATGAAATTTTGTCCGGATGGACATTACTTCACAGGACAAAATTTTGCTTACAATACTACCATTCCTCACGAACAACTGAAATAACAGCTTAAAGATTTAATTCGTAGATGTTTCTCCCGTGCGGAACTGTGAACAGAGATGTATAAGTACATTGTCACAGGTAGAGAAAAAGCATACTTTGTGGAACACGACTCCGAATCGAAGTAAAAAACGTACACAGGAAGAAGTAATTCAAATGTTAGAGTTCTGATCAACAATACATTTGTCTTGTTTGGAACAATTGGTTTTCAACAAACTATCGGAATTCCAATGGGCACAAAATGTGTACCTCTGTTAGCTAATTCCTTTTTCCCACTCTTATGGGGCTTGAACAACCCTCGCTTTAGTGGTTTTCCTCAAAAACCATCTAGCCTAAAGAGGTCGAAATAAAGGATATAGTACAGACACGTCAACATGGGACACATTCAATTGATCTTCATCTAGAAACTGACAGCACAGGTACATAACAAACTAAGCTTTATGATAACACGATTAATTCCTTTTTTTCCAAAAGTCAACTTCCCTTTTTTTGAAGCAACATTTTGTTGATCTCTATCTTGAATTGTAAACAATTCCGAAAAGTATTCATTCCAGCCTATTAAAATTTCTTCTGGATTGTCTTTTTCTTGTTCGTTGAATACCATGACATCTACCATAGATCTATTAATACGGCGTTGTTTATTTATCAATTGGTGGAAAAGTTTGATATCATTTTGCGAGGACGTTATTATCTTTCAGTTAAGTTGATTCTTTGTGAGGCGTGAGCTCCTTAATTCTCGTTTTGCTTTTGTCATTTTTCCTTGTCCATTTTCCAAGTAAAGAAGGCTTCTTTTGATTTCTTTGATGCATAGCTTATCTCTCTGTTCCAGATTCCATTTCCGGTTGTTTTTATTATTACCTCCTTCCTATAATTTTGTATCGCCATTTTTCCATGCTGATGGAATATTTGTTCAATCCTATCAACTGCTTCTGTGGTTTCTATTTTACTAATGTCTATTTCGTTGAGCTTTGTTCTAATTGTTTCCTGATAAATTTCTCTATCGCACTTTCTCTTGTTTGGTCGTTTGATCGTCTTTTTTGTCGGCCGTTGCTTTCTTTCTATTTTTCCATTAATTTCTGCTAAAACCAATGTATGGCCAGAGACATTGAGAGGCTCGGGATCGATTATTTGCATATCGTAGTCTAGTTTGAGCTCTGTCTTTTGATGTAGAAAGTAGTCTATCTGTGAAGTTGAGATTTTGTTATGACTATAGAAAGTTGGTTTTTGTGGATATTTGTCAATTAGTTCTAGCTTATTCCTTTCCACAAATTGTTTCAGACATCTATCTCTTGGTCTATTGTCTCATTTAAATCTCCACGTGACAGATCAAGATCTTATATTCAGGTTGGAATTTTACAATAATTTCTTCCAATTGACTTAGTGTATCTTTGAATTTGTCATCACAGTTTTCATTATCTGATGGCATATAAACATTTATCAAACAAACTGGACTTTCATTTAGAGTAAAAGATAAAACATCAACCATCTCATTTCCATCTCCATGGTATTTAACGAAATAGCCTATAGTTTTGTTCCAAAACACTGCTACTCCTCCAAATTCTCTTTTACACATAATATTTGCTGTATCTATATTATCATCCACTGCTTTTGCTTCAACTTCATGCGTAATGCAAAAATTTTCTAATTTACGTTTTTCATATGAGAATAGCCAATGTTCTTGAATTCACAGTATATCACAAAACTTGTCTTAAATATAGTTCATTTGATTTCACATTTTGGATATTTATACTTCCTATAACGATTTCCTTTTGTTTTTGGCATTGTTTGAGGCCCGGCCGTGGCCTAAAAAAGAACTTACAGGTTTATCAATCTTACTTTGGCACGATTTCTCTGATCCATCTGGATAGTATTCTTGTATGTCGCCTTTGCTATTTGGTACAGTTTTGTCGTCATCTTTTGTCGTTTATTGAGTTTTTGGTGATTTCCCTTTGGTTACTATTATTTGACTCTTTTGTTGATTCATATTGTTTTGTTGTGTAACTATGAATTGAGTACAGTGCTTAGTTTGCATTTGCCGCACTGGTACTACTGGTTGTGGTTTCATGATGATACGGTGTCCTTGAAATCTCGAGTCAGTGGGAAATCCAGTGGTATAAAATTATCTCCCTTCTAGAAAAAATCTTTTGTGTTCATATAGTTTTCGGAACAAATTTAAGAGCATGGCGACGAAAATAAACAATCGACAAAATGTCAAGATTTCAAAAGAAATAAACAAATACAATGTTTAGTGAAAACATCATTCAATTCCCACATCTTTACTTTGTAGTTAAAAAGTGTTTAAACTTGCCTCCAAGATGAGGTAATATGCGAAATCCTTACATATTTCACTGTCATGATGAAAATATTCAATGGACAGACTGGTCAAATCCAATTGCTATTGGGCGTTAAATTGCATGTACCCAGACAAGGTTATATGTACGGATAGATTTTTAACATATTGTATTTATAGGTCAATTTAGTGACTATTCTTGCATAAGCAACGACGAGATCCAAAATATTTCACGAAATGATATGGAGTAAATGAACATGAGACCATAACACATCTGTTAACTCCAACTGCAATAATTT
>MJUU01042601.1:30947-42169 GCA_002080025.1 Modiolus philippinarum
GGTCATGTTTGCGCAGGTCAGTTAACTCGTCCATCCATTGTCCATACTGAATTTTGACGGCTTGTATATCGTCTCGATACAGCGCCATTTTCCTTTTATACCCACAATCTGAAAGGGTAATCATCAACACAAGATTTCATTGGTTCAATCAAAGAAAAAGGCGTGCCTACAGTTAAAGTCCATTAAAAGACCCCACGTGCTTAGTGAGTAATAATCGATTTTGTTTATGTAAACTGGACAGTTGCGAGGAAGAAATGGTCATTTTATTTACTTTATTTCGTCGAAACCACTGCGTGTACCCAGTCCAAAATTTGCAAGTGAAACGATAAATATTTAATGCCAATATATATTTTTTCCGAAAATTTTTGTTATAAAGAAACGCCTAGATCCAAAACTCTTTGGAACCACATATATTACCGGAAATCTCAGTTTTCCTAAAAATTGTGCATAAAATATATATATTTTTTTTGTAATTATACGTCACATGCACAGAATAGAGTACAAATTTTCATGTTATCAGTTACTTTTATCAGGTCTTAGTAACGAGTTAAACATTGCAATCGACATTTTTATCTTTTCTAAACGAGAGTTCATTTTCTATTGTTTAAATACTACCGGATTTCAGACTGGAGTTATTGTTCAGAGATATCAGATTTGGTACAGTATAGACAGGATTTTGCTGCCTATATATGATAGGTTGCTGTTGTTGATAGGTTCCATTATACTGTGGTGGAGGAATAACGTATGGATCCCTCTGTGCCATATGATAAACAGGATATAGCTGATTTTGGTGTTCATGTGCACTACCTTGGTGAGCATGATGTGATGGTTGGTTTAGCCTTACAGTTTGTTGTAGATTTTGACTGTTCTCAGGTGTATTCCATTCATTTGTGCACTCGGCTTGATTCATTTGTTGATTTTGTTTTATCTTATCTATTGGATTTTGTTATTTTGGTTTTTTAGAAGTGCTATTTCTATTTTCAGTTCTTGAATTTCGGTTTCGTGTTTTAGCTTCATATCTTGCATGGCTAGCCAATGTTGGATTTCCAGGTTCATTGTTGACATCTTTGTTAATATATCATCTCCTAACATTTGCATTTTCACTTTAAGTTAATTAATTGCAGAATGCTGAAAATTCTGTATTGTTTATAGTTTCTTCATATTCTCTATTTACTCTTCCAGGTTTATTATTCTTGCCTTGCAGGCTACTAATTGTTCATCCGATTCTAATGTCTCTTTCTTTTTCACTTTTCTAAGTTTGATCCTTTGTTGAGTTTGTGTTTCAGTATGGTCTGTTTCTAAAAAGTTTGTAGCCATTTTTATCTAATTTAGCTTCAGATGCTGGATTTGCACTATTGTTTGCACTATTGTCTTTAATTCAGTTTCATGATTGGAGGTTTCCTTGGGCAGTCTCAGACAAATTGCTGTTTTCCAGTTTGTCATAGTTAAAAGGAGCAGAGTTTTTAGTCCTTGTATTTATTGAATTTAAACATTCCATGTCATCATCATTGTCATGATCAAGGATTATGTATGTTCCTTCCCTGTCACTTTCTAATTCATGTAGGGTAAGACTAATGTTCATTCGATCTTGATCCAGAACTTTGCATAAAGAGCAGTAGAATTCCATATTTCTATCATCTATTTGCTGTTTGAATTGTTCGTTTGTGAGTTGGGCACAACCTTTATGAATCTAAAAAGAGCACTGAACACATTCGATACTATCTTGATCTCCAACCTTATCGGTACATATTGGACATATTACTTCTTGAACTGTATTATCTTTGTCATTTTTGTCGTACTGAAACATAGGAAAGTTATTGTTTTTCTTACTTTCTTGTTCATTAGTAATTCGTTGTTCGTTATGTCTTTATTTTCGAAGTCTTGCTTTATTTTCACCAGTTTCATTTCCTTTTCCTTATAAGAAGTTGTTTTTGACGGTCTGTTTCATGTAAGACATCCGGGCTATCCTTTGTTGTACATGTATGTTGATTGTCTAGGATTGTTTCACAATCATTATTTCATTATTTTGTCATTTAGGTTTTTCACATGTGACAGGTCGGATTGTCTTGATAATGGTATGTAAGTCCTCGCCAATAAGTGGCGGCCATTTATGTCCATTGAACTTTGAGTATTAAACATATTTATTCTATATTGCTGTTTTCTTTCACCTCGTAATTTTATGGACAGGGATTCTTCCACAACTGCTTTTTCTATACTGTTCTTATCTGTTTAGCTAGTCTTTGTGAAATTCTCATACGCTATATTTGGGCGTTGGTCATAGAAATTGTAAATGGCTTGTTTGTATACTTTATCTGCTCCTGGGGTGAATTTCATGACTAGAGTGCCTCTTTTTAACTTGATGTCCACATCTAGATCTCTTTGAGTGGCCTCTATTTTCTTTATTAAAACTTTTTTTCATTTAGTTTATATTTTGTTGTTTGATTGTTCTTACTAGGTGTAAATACCTCTGTTCTTGTGATATTCTATGTTGTCACTTGGGCTTAAAACGTATGATTCGTTAAACCTGATTTTTGCCTGCGACCAAATAACAATTTGTTTGTTTGCTGAATGTTGACTAAGTTTTACTTTGTGTCAAACATACAACTCGACAAAGTGGCAAGACATCCCTGCGCACAAAAATCGAAAAAATCAAACTCGTTGCGGCCTTTATGAATTGAATACAAGAAAATGTCTTGACACGTAGAACTTTTTAAGGGAGTACGAGCCTCAGATTTCAGAAGCCTTCTATATCCTCGGGATTTATCCATTCAAACAGTGCTAAAATTTTTTGCACATGGATCGCATTTTCTTGGTCATAAGTCACCTTAAAATACATAAAATAGACTGTGTATAAATCAGCTTACAATTATAATTTCATATATATAAAGGCCTATAAACATCTAATGCAAATTGAAGAAAAACTCTAGAGAGATCCCTTTCCCGCCAAAATTTTGATGTCTTATATCTAAAAAATTCCTACATGGATTTTCAAAATTTTTTGCTCAAAATGTTCCATTAGTAGTGCTCTTCAAAACAAAAGGTAGAATTTTAATTCTAATTACAAAATTTCTGACACTCGTACTCCCTTAAGTCGTACTCTAAATATTGAATAAACAATAAAAGGATATGGAGTAAATACGCATGAGACAAAGTTGCTACAAATACACGGTAGACCCAAGCAAAGGAGCAACTTTTTTTTTTTAAAGTTGTTCTTCATCTTAAAGTCACAAGGAGGCCTTCATTAATGAACTATGATTATACCCCATACTAAGTTCAAGTCGGCCCTTAGCACCGGTTTGAGTAAATGTCGAACAACGCTTCATCCATGTCATGGATGCAGGATTGTCAACAAACATAAGTGCTATTACAATCACGTCCATCCTTTGCACGACAAAAACACTAATGTCTCAAGCTAGTAGACGATTATAGAAAAATACAGGACACCCATCAAGTGGATTGTAAGAAAACTTGGCATTATAAAATAGAGCGATACTGGCACTATAAACAGATAGTCAGAATAGCATTTTGAAATTACAAAAATAATAAATGCCAAAGCGTGATATCGCTGGTATAACAAAACCCGTTGATTTAATAAGGTTATAATGCTTAAGTTCAGAATGTCCTTGAAAAGGGTACTCAGCAACCGACACTTGACTAATGAACTTGCATTTTGATGCATCGTCTTGATTCAAAATCAATATAATTATATCAAAATTCAACATATATTGAAAAATACTGTGGAATCAGTATTGGCATATTAATGGATCACTGACGGATTGGACTTCACAGTGCCAAGTGTTGACATGAATAGTAAAAAAAGAAAATACCGGTAGGACTCGAGAAAAAATTCAGCTCGACAGGCACCTGATTACCCGAATTCTTGAATACAGTACTTATTCATCCTTGAAAACCGAAAAGTACGATGTGTGACATTTTATGCACCCACGAAAACCAAACAACACAAAATCGTGGAAAACTAAATTGTAAGTCTTATATGAAAGACGTGTGTCGCCTGCACTGCTGTTGTCGGAACACAAATTTCTGGGTTGTTAAACAGGAAGTATATGTCCGAAAAACTAGAATTCGATAAGCGCATTATGGCATTCCATACTAAAGTCATATACAAATTTACAACTAAATGTGATTTGTAGTTACTCAGAAATTTGTTATGAATTTTTTTACCATTGACAATATAACAGGAAGTAGGTGTTAGGCAGATTTGGATACGGGACTTTTGAATCGTGTTGATTCCGGAAAAAAATCTATTTTTATACGAAAAAAAAATCAATACATCAATACATTGAGACGGGGAGTCACTAATGAATGAACACTGTTGAGCTAAGGGTGATTTATATTTAATCGATTTGTAGCGCTTCAGGTTAATTGTTTTTCGTCAATTAGAATTTAGTTGAAGAATTCTCATAAGGGGAAAATCATAAATGAACTTCAATTTCATAATTTTAAAAATTGTTTGTTTTTCATGAGGTATATATTTATTTCAATATATTTAGAAATCCAGTAATCCCTCTTACTGGTATCCGAGGCGACCGTTTCCACCTTCAATTACACGAGAGCTCTTATCTCAAAAGTCCCGTATTCGATAAACGGAATACGGAACTCCATAACTAAAGACGCATACATATTTTCAAGTGGCCGTGACTTGTAGTTACTCAGAAAAGTTTTACCATTGATAGTACTGTAGTTGAAAATATTCCAAGTTGGTAAACAGAAAGTAGATGTTCGACAGACATAAATTCGATAATTGCAATATTGAGCTCCATACTAAAGTCACATACAAAATTTCAAGTGCCTGTGATTTGTTGTTGCTGAGAAAATTGTTACAAAAATTTTACCATTAACAGGTTTTGTTAAGAATATTTCAAGTCGGTAAACAGGAATTAGATGTCCGACAGACAAGATTTCTATAAGAGCAATATGGAACCCCATACTGAAGCCACATGCAAAATTTTAGGTGGCTGTGAAATGTAGTTGATCAGAAAAGTGTTACGAAAATTTTACCATTGAAAGTATTTGTTGAAAATATTACAAGTGGTAGATCTGAATTCGAGAAGCACAATTTAGAACTACATACTGAAGTCATATACAAAATATCATATGGCTGAGAAAAGTGTTACGAAAAAGTGTGACTGACAACGATTACGCCGACGATGACGCAAATACGACTAAAATGATCCATATATGAAGCCACACACTACGTATGCAGACGGCACAAAAGCAAGGTAAACCCAACCCCTTCCAAACCCCTTTGACGTCCCCAGATATAGTAGCTTATCATAGTTGATAAGGATTTGTATCACAGTAACATGAAGACTATGCGAACCATGACTAAAACTACAACTATGCTTAATAGTACATTTGTACCTAGTAGACTCACAAACAATGACTCAGACCAAGCGAAATTTGGGTGGTCAGACAGGACGATATATTCCTACTTATGTGTACTTCAGGAAAAACAACCCAAGACTCACAAACAATGACTCAGACCAAGCAGGATTTGGTGGTCAGACAGGACGATATATTCCTACTTATGTGTACTTCAGGAAAAGCCACCCAAGACTCACAAATAATGACTCAGACCAAGCAGGATTTGGTGGTCAGACAGGACGATATATTCCTACTTATACGTACTTCAGGAAAAAGCAGAGAAAAAGGTTTACAGTGTTTCCTTGATGAATTAAGATCGTAAAAAGTACAGAACACGGACCTACCTTTCAGGTTGCGGTATTGCCAAAGGTCACTGGCTTTCATTTCTGAAGAAGATTAAAATAATCTGGCTGGAGGTATAAAACACGTCCCAATCCTAGCTTCCGTCCAATCAAAATGAAGCAACATATATAGAACGTTGGATTCACACTTTTCACTTCAGTCTTTCACACGGACGCACGTGGCAAAAGGGAACTGACCAAAAATTTCGCCACACTATTAACAGAAACTCCCGTAAACAGTTGTTCTGTTTTTGTGAGAGAAACTATCCTCTTGAACAAAGACACAGAAAACGTCTTGTGCCAAAATACGAAAATAATAAAGTGATGGAAAGTGCTCGTCCCTACAGGAAGGCAGACAGAGGCTCTGACGTTAGGACAGACTCACTCAGAAACCAAATACATAGTGGAAATGGGAAACGTCAGTCATCGTGGCGTACGCCGTCCATACTTTGAAAGTCGATTGTAGCCTCATTTTAATAAACATAAACTATTTCCCGCCGTGTTGTCTTCGTTACATCTGTCATTTAGCCGAAAAGATGATGTTCACGAAAATGAAATGCGACAGAGAACCGAATATGCAATAACGTCCAAAACAATAGATAAAACATTTGACAAACTACTCTATGCCGGAACCTGTAAGAAGTATTTGCCATTTTAGCAAACATTCTTGATCAGACTTGATTGGAAAAAGTTTTCCCATAATGAAGATCTCAAATCATTCATCGACTACCAGTGAGACAACGACACCGCCGCAAAGGAATAGTTTGCGAAAGCCAACTAAATTTCCAGTTGTCACATACCTCTTGTTCTACTTTGCACGGACGTTTCCGCCCCAGTTTAAAGAAATGTCTACGTCGCTGCAGACCATATCACGTCAAGGTAAAACCAATCAAGCTGGTGGAGTTCCGGAACAGACGTTCAGCGATTCGTGAAGGTCGAAGGAGTAAACTTTCTACACGCAAGACAATCTGAGATTTTTCTCTGGCAAAAGAGATATTTGGGATCCAATGACCTGAATATTTTACAATTGTACTGGCCTCTCACTGATACTGCCGATGTCTACTGAAATCCATGATGATTCTTTACCAAACCCTTCAGAAAGTTTTGAATTTCATTTTTGTTCCGTATTGCGACAGTGTTTTACCAGCAGAGCAGGCTCCTTGAGCTAGCCGGCAGTTTAGCGGCGAGCACTCTTGACCCATCTTTCTAAATTACGCTTTTGTCTTATTCTTTCCTTTTCAAGATTGTGGTCTAGGAGTTAGTGGTCTACCTGTATTGGATTTTATTTGTATGTTTATTATAATATAGGGAAACGGGATAGAGAAAGGGGATGCTTGGGTAACCATAAACCGGTTTAGTCCTACCGCTTGGTGTTGCTAGTGCTGGTACCAAGTCTGGCCATCTCGAGTTCCGATCGTTGCCTTCTATGCTTGTCTTTAGTCAATTTATTGTTTTTCTTGTGTAGTAATCTTTTCTTCATCAATATTAAGAAAATTAAATCAAGACTCTCGCTTACTATAAGCCCATTATTTAATCGACGCTTTAAAAGAGGCAATCCTTGCTACTAACGTTACATCAAGATGGTTCTTTAATTGGGCTTTTTTCTCCACCATGAATATAAAATTTTTACAGTAACCTAAAAAATTTTACAGAAAACAGTATCCTACGAAAGAGTATCCACAAAACCAGGCCAGGCGCTTTCCATTTCGCTAGGGAGACCCCGAGGGCCTCTCACATGTCAACCAACCATTGGCTCGGCGATACGACGAATGACGTAAGGTTTTATATTTCATTGCGAACGACCAAAACACAAAAGGATATGAATTGAACATAGTGAAAATACCTTATTGAGGTCATTCGCCGACAGCGACACGACGCATTAGTCAAATGATTAGGATGGCCAGCGATATGCTACAGTTGGATATCTCTGTAAGAGTCCGCAATATTGAGGAGGCGTAAATAAACAATATTGGAATCGAGCTGCCGTCATGTGTATCCACTCGGGAAAAGTGACAATTCATTAGACGGTCAGGAGTCGACGCAAGAAGGCGATAGATCAATTTGAAGATCTCTACTTCTCTATCGACTCACGCCGAAAACCACGTCACAGACTTCATAGTAGATGTGCCCAAAATGTTCCTTCTAGAGGGAGCTTGGAAATGTTCTTTGATAGAATAAACGTTCTTCAAAAGTCAAATTCCGGAACTTTCTTGATATAAGAATGGCGGATCAAAGAGGTAACACGGGGTATAAATGGCGTATCTGTATATGCGGACAAAGGGAATAAATAATTCTATCAACATGTGAAAGGTGTTTATGATTGGATAATAGCTGAACATGTCATAGATTCATATTTTACCCCAGGCGAGTCATTTCTAACCAATTTATTTTAGGTCAAGAAAATAAATATAAAAATTCTTTGATACGCTCAACTGACGTCGGAAACCAATTTCAAGTGGATTTGGGGTAAGATGTCGACAATATCCGAAAAACTCGAAAGTGGAATTTCGTCTCCATGCCCTATCATCAAGTCCGGGACGCTGCACCCATCGACTGTATATCTGTACCGACAGGGTAAGAGCTATGCAATAACATTTGTCTCTTACCTCTCTTGCACAATTCGTAGAACCATTTTAGGAAGCTAGGCATATTGGAATTTACATAACTGATTTACGTCAAACAGCGTCAAATCAATTTGACTCAGCTGCGCGGATCTCGTTAAGAGACAAACGGTTGGAGCAATATCAGGTAAAATACATCATTTGCACGCTCCAAGTTCATAGACAGAGATTTGGGTTGATAGAAATCTACGATTACAAGTCACAAAGCCGAATACCATACGTTCCCGATGACAAAAAGTGGGAGCAGCCTTTCACAAACTCATCCAAAAGAAGGGAACAAACCATAAGGGACGTTACACCTGAAAAATGGTGATCGTTGGCGTCTAGTACTGGTCACTCCGTTGGCGCAAGATCTCGAGTTGGCAAGGCGGAACTAGCTCCTTCAAATGTAATAAGATGGGGCTAACATACAAGTAGTTTCAAACAACACGACCACTTGGGAAAAAACGGTGACTGCCCCTGTGACGGCGTCTGCCACCCCACTCGGAGATACAAAGAAAGGAATGGATGAAATTTCAGCCAAAGAATCAAATGAGAGCAGACGCAGCCGAAGAATCAAATGAGAGCAGACGCAATCTTGAATTTTTCGATTCTGCCACAATCTTCCACCTACAAAGATCTTAAGCAAGGCTTCCTGAAAGTCAAACTGGGTTTCTTTAATGCGGACAATTACCCGATCGATCGATCGATCGTCAAAGGCGCCAACATAGAATTAATCAACCGTCTTTTTCGAAGAAGGATATACTCTTCAGAAAACGTCCGATCGAGCAGTTACTTGCCGTGTGAGAAGCGCATGGTGTCCCTTTCAAGAACGTAAGCCATGGGTCGGAGTTTACGCGTACTATACTTCTACGTGGGATAGTGTTGTTTTAACGATTTGATTTTGTCCTTTTGCTTCAAGCAGTTAACTGGTAGGTAGATAGAAGGAGGCGTCTATTTGGTTTTGTCCTTTTGCTTCAAGCATTTAACTGCTAGAAAGATGGTAGGAGGCGTTGCAGATTTCGTTTGTCTCCTAGAGAACGTCGATTAAACGATATACTTCACGACGGAAAGGTAAGATAAGTGTTGGGAATTTTGGGTCTTGATGCATCTTTTGTTGAAGGAACTTTTCTGTTGGTTTTCGTGTAGATCTCGTCCTCCCCTCGGCCCTCAATTGACTGGGTGTCTCTGCTCCGGAACTCCACATGTTCGTCGGTCCTCAACTTGGTGCTTTTTTACTCAACATATCATTGCCTTGCCTTAAGTCGAACACAAGGAAGACATCTTTGCTAAGCGAGAAAATTAAGATATCGACGGCCACCAGAAAGTAGGTGTATCTGTTGTTGTCTTCCGCAAACGATTTTATCAAGGCGATGTTGGCGTCTTGCTGCCCATGGTACTCGATGAACGGGCTATCACTTTTCGCTTTCGAAATTTTCATTTTCTGTTGACCAATATGTGTTGAACGAACGTTGATCTTGCGTCTTCTTGTGCTTTCGGTTCGTGGCTCGTTACAAAACGTTCTCTCTGTCTTTGCAAACGGTACGACATAGTTTATCCACACCGGAAACAAGCTCTGTTTTTTCGAATGGTACTTATTTTGGTGTCGACATAATCCAAGCAATCGTTCCTCTTATTTTTATACCAAAAACGGTTTCATTATCCCACGTTGCGATGTTTCGTAATAATCATTTTGTTGGATAAATTAAAGATGTGGTGAATCCTCTTGGCGTGTGAACACCAGACCCTCCGACCCGTGGTTCGTAGGTAAAATGAGGCTGTAAACGACGAGGATGAATCCTTCCATAAAGTTGATTGGGTGTGGGCTGTGAATATGATCACCCTTATGTTTATGAGTTTAATTCTGTCATGTTAATGTTCCGTACGACTCTGGCTGATATTGAAGTTTGTTTGTTTTCATGTAAAAAAGAACACTTATCCTAAGCAGTTGATTTTTCCACAGAAAAACTATTTACAGTGCACTTTGATCTTCTTGCGTTGCCATCGGAACGAACATTGGTACATCAGTAAAATCAAATTCCGCAGGTCGGCGAAATTTCCTTTCACTACTGTGGCGAAATTAGTTTGTCAGTTCCATGAGGAAAGTAGTTGATATCCCATAAAATCGTAGCTTTTCGAAAACATGTTTTTTGAAAAGCTACGATTTTATGGGATATCAACTACTATCCAGGAGCATATAACAAAAATCATGTTTTCTATTTTTGTTTCTACAACGGTCAAAACTACCACTTTAAAAGTAAAAAAGTAGAATATAACAAGAAACGTACTGACACGTTTTGTCAAAACAGTCAAGTATAAAGTAGGTTTTACTCACATTTTTTACGTCGCTTGCGGTTTAAGCATCTCATAAGTAAAACAAAAATCTTATAGGTTTTACTCTTTTTCCAACGCTCAAGACTCTTGTTTAACCTGTTTAAGACACTGCTTATAAACTCTATCATTTTTATATAAGAAAGAAAATAATAATCCGGTAATAAAAAATGTTTAGAGGAACACAGTTCTGTGATCGATATGAATATTGTAACTTTTTACTAGACACTCCCATAAGAACTCCACAAAATGGAGAAGCACAATTCAAAACGGATTACAAATTTAGTATAAACGATAGGGCTTCGTTTTATGACTGGTACAATGGGTATTTTTTAATTAAGTTCAAAGTAGATAAACTAGCTGTCGGAGCAGCACCAGATGATAACACAATATCCGTTATTTCAGATGTAACAAATTTTCTTAGTCAAATGACAGTCCACCAAAACGGAAAAACAGTTTACGACTGTAATAATTTATCTCTAGCAAATCACGTCAAATCATTGCTTACGTTTTCAGACGGATATGTGAGTAGTGTAGGCAAAAACAGCTTTATTTACCCTGATAA
>MJUU01042602.1:0-12718 GCA_002080025.1 Modiolus philippinarum
AGCTCTCTGACCTTTTACACAAAAATCATTAGTGTTAGAGAAATTTCATTACAACACTTTGAAAACAACTTTTCAAGAGGATTACAATGAAAACAAGAGGCTCTCAAGAGCCTGTATTGCTCATCTGGTCCTTGAGTAACATAGACATTTTATGTTAAAGAGCCAATATACATGTATATAATTAAACTATAGCTCAAATATGCCCAATAAGTTTAAGGGGAGAAGACTGCTGTAAGTGTTCCCCATGGGGTCCAATGTTAAATTATGTTCCCTGCTGGCAGCCATATTGGATAAAGTGGGAACCTAAAAAAAAAAATTCTTTTGAGGGGTCCACATAGACTATTTTGACCAAGTTTGGTTCCATTGACTCAGTAGTTTCAGAAGAAGAGATATTTGAATGTGTTTTCCCATAGGGTCCAATGTTAAAAACTATGTTCCCCACTGGTGGCCACATTGGATATAGCATGAACCTGAAAAGCACCTTTTTTGTAAGGGACCACTCAAGGACTATTGTGGCCAAGTTTGGTACCGATTGTCTGCGCAGTTTCGGAGAATAAGATTTTTGAACTTGTTTTCCCATAGGGTGCAATGTAAAAAATATGTTATCTGCTGACAGTCATCTTGAATATCAAGCTGACCTGAAAAACCTTTTTTTTGCAAGGGACCACCCAAGGACTACTGTGGCTAAGACTGGTTCCAATTGGTCCAATAGTTTCAGAGAAGATTTCTGAATGTGTTTCCCAATAGGGTCAAATTTTTAAAATATGTTCCCAGCTGGTGGCCATCTTGGATAAAGCACGAACCCCAAAAACACTATATTTGTAAGCGAGCACCCAAGGACTATTGTGACCAAGTTTGGTGCCAATTGGCTTCATAGTTTCAGAGAAGAAGATCTTTGAATGTGTTTTCCCATAGAGTTAAAATTGCATCCCATCGGTTTTGTATTTCCATAAAACACTAAGTTTGACAAGTAATGATTTATTTTCATATATCACAGTAATGATAGACCATAAATATTTCATTATATTACATTCAGAAACACAGTATACTACAAAGAATAATTGAAGAGTATTCAGATATAGTTCATACACCCCCTATTCACATCTAAATCTTTTATTGATATTACACAGTCCAATTAAATATTTCTGTAATTACACAATAAAAAAAACATTCAGTAACAGTAAAGTATTTCAAATTGGTAAATAATTGAGGTAATGAAAATAATTCTGATACACTTCATGCTAATTTGCCAAGTTCCAAAAACATAAATGCTTATGGTGTGCTAATAATTTTCCAGGTTGTAAGATTTAATGATATGTTCAGCAAAGAAGGCTATTTATTTAATAGAAATTGTGCAAAGGTTGTAATTTAGTGAAATCTTGTTTTTGCCTTTTTTAAAACCTTGTAAAAATTACCCTCTATATGGAATTCAATTAAACTTAACTGAGATTTTAAAAAAGTTTTTTTCCAAATCCATGCATTCATTTGATCAAATTCACTCTTCCTTGTCAAACTTCTATAAGAATTGTTTCAAGAACTATCAGCTCTAAATATAAATGTATGTTGTCACTTTTCACAAATAAATAATCCTTTTGGTTATACTTTGGTAGCTTTCGTAAAACCACAAAAAAATAACGAATTACATATTTATAGAAAAATATAAAGTAATGAATATTGAAATAACAGTATTTCTTTGTCAAAGGGATATAACTTCATCAGAAAAACTGTTCAGTAGCTATAAGAAGGAACAAGAGACTCTCAAGAGCCTGTATCGCTCACCTGGACCATGGCTGACATAGATAAAAGGCATTTCCAAAAGGAAAAACAAAGCATAAAATTTAGCAGAATACTTTTTTTCTTTATAAAATTACAGTATTCTTGTTTGGTTTCCATGGCAACTGAAAGATCCACCATCCATTACAACCCATTACAAAACTTTGGGCAGGGATTCCCCTTATAATCAAGGCAATACATATTGCTGAAATTAAAAAATTCAGACCACAATTCAAATAAAAATTCAAAAATTTGGGCAGAGATTCCCCTTAAAATCATTAGGGCCATCTTGGATGAGGTACTGACCTGCCAGATACTTTTTTTGCATGGGACAACCTAAGGACCATTGTTGCTTAGTTTGGTTCTAATTGGACTAGTAGTTTCTGAGAGGTAGATCTTTGAATGTATATTCTAAAGGTTCAAATGTTAAAACTATGTTCTTGCTGGCGGCCATCTTGGATGAGATACATATCTGCCAGATACCTTTTTTGATGGGACCATCTAAGGACCATTGTGGCTTAGTTTAGTTTTAATTGGACTAGTAGTTTCAAGAGAAGAAGATCTTTGAATGCATTTTCCAAAGTCCAATGTTAAAACTATGTTCCCGCTGGCGGCCATCTTGGATGAGGTACGGAACTCTTGATACCTTTTTAAGAAGGGACCATCTAAGTACCATTGTGGCTTAGTTTAGTTTTAATTGGACTAGTAGTTTCTGAGAAGAAGATCTTTGAATGTATTTTCCATAGGGTCCAATGTTAAAACTATGTTCCCTGCTGGCCGCCATCTTGGATGAGGTACGGACCTGCCAGATACCTTTTTTGGAAGGGACCATCTAAGGACCATTGTGACTAAGTTTGGTTATAATTGGTCTGGTAGTTTCTGAGAAGAAGATCATTGAATATCTTTCCCATAGGGTCCTATGTTAAAACTATGTTCCCGGCTGGTGGCCATCTTGGATGAGGTACGGACCTGCCGGATATCTTTTTTTGGAAGGGACCATCTAAGGACCATTGTGACTAATTTTGGTTCTAACTGGACTGGTAGTTTCTGAGAAGAAGATCTTTGAATGCGTTTTCCATAGGGTCCAATGTTAAAACTATGTTCCCCGCTGGCGGCCATCTAGGATGAGGTACGGACCTGTCGGATACAATTTTCAAAGGGGACCACCCAAGGACTATTGTGACAAACTTTGGTTCCAATTGACTATGTGGTTTCAGAGGAGAAGATCTTTGAATGAAAAGTTTACGACGGATGATGGACGACGGACGGACGGACGGATGACGGATGCCAAGGGATGGCAAAAGCTCACTCATCCTGGCATAGCCACGTGAGCTAAATGTGTAAAAAACTGAAATTCTGAAGTATGATGTCTGACAGATAAGTGTAAATAATGAGCTCCAAAACCAATTAATGACTTAACAACAAAAACAATATATATACATCCATAACAATTAATATATAACAATTACATTGTGTATATCTAATTTGCTTCAAAATTTTCCAATACTCATGGAAATTAAATAATGTAGAAGGTAACTTTCTTGACCATTTCCATGTCATAATCACCTATATATATTATCCATCTATTCTTCTAACATACCGGTAATATTTACATTTTTAAAAGAAAATATAAACAAAATAATTGTGAAAGACAAAAAGGACACATTTAGTACAGGTTTGATGAAAAATTCTTAATATTTTCAAACCATGACACATTTCTTTTTTTATGATCCTTGTTTTCTAATTTTTTGTGATATGTATTAAAACTGATGTATTTCCTATGTTGAATGATGTTGGACTCTTCAAAGTATTGAAATATCCTTAATCTCTATTTCCTTATGACAAAAAACTCCTCAAGCATGTGTTAGGAGAGTCAGACCTTTTCTAGGATGCTGAGATCAGCAATTGTATTTAGATGGAATTCAGGCTGAACACTTGAAGGATTCAGGATTTCCATTGTAAAATTTAAGAACTCGGGATTGAAACAGGATTTTCTTTGGAATTCTTTATTTCAGAATCAGACCCCTCCTATCTGCCCTATTAAATTGATTGATTGAAACTTATTTTATTGTCTAAACATAACAATTGGATTGGGCACAAATTATACAATTTAGAATTGCCCTTTCCAATAATTACATAATATACATACATAGACATAATAAATACAATTATTTCTAATATACGTTTACAAAATGGATAGCAACAGAGATGAAAAGGTAAATAAAAGGTATTAAGTGTTAGCCCGGTCGTTCGATTGATTGATAAAACAGTTAGTTTGTAAACTGCCCTGTTTCTTTAATATACGTTTGAACGTGACTAAAAATTAGTTGGTTTGTTTCCTGATCCTGTTCTCCCAACCCATAAAGTAAGACGGCCAAATTAAATGGAATATTCATTGACGAGATGCTAGTAATTAGTTTGTTTCTTTGAACACGGAATTTAGAGCAATTAATAAAAAAATGTTCTACTGACTCAGTGGCTGCACCACATGCACAAGAGGCAAACTCAGATAAATTGCAGCGGAATAAGTCATAATTAAGAGAACTACAACAGTTTCTAAGTCGAGCGTGAATAATATTAAGGACTCGATTCCCAGTGTAAAAATGGCAAGGGGGTTTTGAATAATGCAAGTATTTTATTTTAAGTTTACTTTTGAAGATATTGACAGAAGTTGCACTACGCAACTGTGTATCAAGATCATTCCAAAGTTTTAATGTGGATGGAAAAAATGAACTCTGATAAATATCAAGACGACACAAAGGTACAGTAACATTTTGACTATTCCTCAAATTGTATGGTGTTGTGTCTGAAACAAGAGGCGGCATCAAATCATTTGAATACTCCGGACACTGACCGTTTGTAATTTTATAAAATAAAACAAGTTTTTGTTGCTCGCGTCTAGCTGCAAGTGTTTCCAAGCCTGTTTCTTGATATAAAGAGTCTTTACTTGAATAAGTAGTTAACCCTGTAACAATCCTTGCAGCTTCAAGATTTATTTTTTCTAATCGGTCAGAGTTAACTTTACCACAGTTGTCCCAAACTTCACATGAATACTCAAGAATTGGACGAATAAATGTTAAATATATTCGTTCTAAAAAAGTCCTGTTAAGTTGAAATTTTAATTTTCGTAGTACGTTCAACTGTTTGGACGCCTTTTCAATAATGGAATTTATATGTGACGTCCATTTACAATCCGAACTAAATATAACACCTAAATGTCGATGAACAGCAACTGGATCAATGAATGTGCCATTAAAAGTAAACGAAAAATCAGTAATTATGTCTCTTAGACTAAACACCATTATATCAGTTTTATCAGGGTTCATTTAAACCAACCATGTTTCAGCCCATTTTGAAAGTTTACTTAAGTCATGATTAACAAAAGTGTTTAAAGTTGCACTATCAGGAGCACAATGACCGACTGATGTGTCATCTGCAAATAGTCTACATAAGCCTATGAGATCGTCAGCTATGTCATTAACATAGACCAAAAATAGCAATGGCCCAGCACAGACCCCTGGGGAACCCCAGCATGCAGCATACCAATATTTGAAACATCATCTTTAAGAACGACTTTTTGTTGTCTAAGTGATAGATAACTGTCAAACCAGGCAAGCAAATTTCCCTTAATCCCGTAATTTTCTAACTTCCAGATCAGACCCCGAATCCAATTTAAGGGACATAAACAAAAATTGTTACAAATAGGGTCTATGTCGTGTCATGAAAGTTTGAGATTTAATAATTGAATCAAAATTTGAAAATATCTGTAGCAGATGTTCATATTTTTGTAATATGATGTTATGGTTTTTTTTTGGCCAAAATGTACAGCATTTAATTCTTTGTATAAGCTTTTGTTTCATACTCAAAGGAGACTTACAAGCCCTTGAGCATATAACATGTAATTATACATAAATATACCTTGAGCATATAACATGTAATTATACATAAATATACCTAGTTGTTTCACAGAATGCAGTATGAAACCATATGAAAAAAAATGCATTTTATTGTAGTCATTAGATCAAAAATACACACTAAATAAGATGAACATCCCACTCATTGATATCACATGAATCCTTACAAGTGAATTCTTAGTTTGTTGTTCATAACACCCACCTGTTGACAACTCCTTTCAAGTGAATGCTTACTTCATAACATACCATTGATTCCTTTGATGTCTTAGTAATCAAATATGAAAAAAACAAAATGCAATAATAACCATTTCACTGTGGTTAACATAGTTTCACATTAGGCATTACATTACACCACTGATTCGACAGAATAAGTTAAAAGCGAGTGTCAGATTCAATTATTCTTTTTGGCAACTTCATCATACGATGGCGGACATGATGGTGGCGTTACCATGTGGACGTTATGTGGAGCATTAGGATTGTAGTATGCACTGGCAGCAGCCTCTCTAGCTTTCTCATCTGTAAAACATTAAAGCAAAATAATTAATAATCAGATGTCAGATTCCCTACCTCCCTTCCATCCTCTCTTTGTTTTCTAATCTGTAAAACAAGTGTGGACCCAAATTGATGTCTCGCCCGTCCCTACTTGGTCGCAAAACAGATGTGAAAACTCTAACTGACTAATTCAGAAAACTTAACATGTTGGCTGACAAAAGCAATATAGCAAACTGTTATATATAACCAAAAACCAAAATGCCATATATTAGTGACCTACCACTGATATAGATACTGGAGAACCAAACATGTTCACTAGACCGTGAAAAAGAGGTCAAGGGCTAAAGCCAAATAGCAGGATGTCATGTTCCATCTAAGACAAACCCACATACCAAATATTACTGACCATACATTAATAGATACTTGAAAACTCAACATGCTCACTGAACCGTGAAAATGAGGTCACAGACAAAAGCCATATAGCAGACTGTCATGTACTACCCAGGACCAACCTATATACCAAATATCACTGACCTATCACTTATAGTTACTGAGAAAATGACCTAATCACAAAATATTAACATGCTCACTAAACTGTGAAATTGAGGTCAAGGACAAAAGCCATATAGCAGACTGTCATGTACTACCTAAGACCAACCTACATACCATATATCATTGACCTAACACTTATAGTTACTGAGAAACTAAACTAAGCACAAAAACTTAACATGTTCATTGGAACGTGAAATTAAGGTCAAGGACAAAAGTCGTATGCTTGACTGACATGTACTACTCAAGACCAACCTATATACCAAATATCATTGACCTACCACTTACAGTTATTGAGATATGGATCTAATCAGAGAAACTTAACGTGGTCACTGGACCATGCAATGGAGGTCAAGGTCACATGATTTTATGTCCGTCAGGTAGCACTTGATTAGTACTACCACTGGACCAAATATAATGTTCCTACATCAAAGGGTTTTCAAAATATCCTGTGTATAGTCAAAGTTAACGCCGTCGCCATCATACTTTGCACGCCTATGTCTCACTTTCTGCAACTTTCGTCACGGGCGGGACAAAAATTATTTATCATAAACTGTTCGATCATCCCCCTTCCCGTCTATATTGCAATACCATTCCAATTCAATATACATGTACATTGATAGCTAGCAGCATCTTTTTTTGTCTGCAATGCAGTAAAATATATCATCAATTGTACAAAAGCTGTTTCAAATCTAGACATTAAATAATAAATGGTAGTCTCATAGCCACAAGTTACGAGTACACACCAGTGCCTGTAAACATTGAATGTACAAGAAAATTCATTAAATATACCAAGTCTGCAGGTTGGATATTGATTTCTACATTAGTTCAAATAAACAATTCAAACAAAACTAAACACTTTAAATTTTGTTCTGTTATTTTTTTCTCTCTTAATAGACTTAGGGGGAAGGTTTGGGCCCAATAAAACTAGTTTAACCCCGCCGCAGCAGGTTTGCGCCTGTCCTAAGTCAGGAAATTTATTAAGCCTTTGTGTGTCTTGTCTGTTTTCTAGTTAGTTCACTTTATGTCTATCGGAGTCTAGGAAGATGTTTATTTCGCTGAACTTGATTGCTCTTTTATTTAGGGGCCAACTCCGACCTACCGTTGGATGTGGGGTTTCCTCACCGTTCATTGAAGATCTTATGGTGGCTTTGAGTTGTTATTGCTCCCCTTAGGGTCGTTGTCTCTTTGACACATTCCCCGTTTCCCTTCTTTTTCTTATTAGTTGATTATTTGTTTTTTCTGACCAAGCATCTAGTATTACATTCCCTGACAACATTGGTGTATGTGCTCATTTTTACAAATTGATATCATTTTACTGTATAGTTAAATTTGGTGTTGTTTGATAAAACCTTGTAATGTGGACTGCTCAATATACTGTAACTAGGAGGGTATCCATTACCTTGTGGCTTTATCATGGTAATGTGGGTTAATCATAGGTGTGAAGAGGGTATCCATTACCTTGTGGCTTTCTCATGGTAATGTGGGTTAATCATCTTCTACTAATGTAATGTATTTTAATGTAATTGTTTTGTGCTTATTTACATTGTCTAGATTTTGTTAAAATATGTGTATTTTTTTCTATTCCTTTTTACTTTTATATGTCAAAATTTAAAGAATCTTTTTTTTTCAACTAAGTAACTTGTTGCTGAACCTGTTTATCTTTATTTTGAATAGATAAAAAAAAAATGTTAATAGAAAAAGAAATTTTGATTTATTAAGTGATTCAATTCAGAAATCTGCGTTTAGAGTATACTTCTTTAATATTTGTAAATTTTATTTCATCAGGAAACGGATTAATATAAGTTTTTCAACTTGTTTCCGAATCCTATTTAATAATTCTAATTGTATTGTTATATTGTTCTATATTATTGTGTTTGTATATGTATATTATAAACATAATGCCCTTTGATGAAGGTGTTAGGGTAGATTAACACACGAGGTAAAAATTATCACCCGAGACAACGTCGAGGGTGATAATTTTTCACCGAGTGTGTTAATCGAACTAACACCTTCATACAAGGGCATTATGATTTTTATTATACTGAATGCTTAATGTACATTATGTCTGAAAATCATTATTCTGAAAATTATTATAATAATAATATTTTTTCTTTAATGTAGCATCAAACACATAAACAAACATTCGACCGGTACTGTTTTAGTATTGAACTGTATAGCTAAATCGCTTTAACCCCAATAAAATTTGTGCTAGGTTCTTTTTTATATTATTAGGTTACTTTTATTTTACTAATGAATGCATTCAAAATTAAATCAGCTTTAATTGTTGTTGTCAACAACAAAAGTGACGAGAAAATAAGAATCTGTATACATCGATGACGTCATCAATCTGAGGGGGTGTTAATTTTAACATTAACACCCGTTGCTAATCATTAGCACATGTTGCTAAGGATGGGCGTGGCTAATGAAACGTTAGTGAAAATTAACAAATGACTATTATCCAATGAAATAAACGGATAATGTAAGAAATTTGCATGAAGTATAATAAAATGAATTATTTAATAAAATATGTTTACAGTAATCATAGGTAAATTTTGTAACTTACAAATATTCGAAATGCGTTCATTTTAGTTGTGTGTAAAGTGTGGAACTATATTTCTTGAAGTTTTTTTTGAAAAGAAGTTGTTGCATTAAGGGCTGTATTTGCTTTCTTGCTTTTTTTTCATTTTGTTTTGATACCTTCAAAGGTTCAAGGTGATTTTTTGGACATGTCATGTTTATTGGGCTCAGATAAAAGAGCACGGTTTATGCATGCTGAGTCTCCTTCAATCATGTCCTTAATTATGTTCATTTAACCCCTGTTTGAAGATTGCACCAAAAAATATCATTTTGTTGAAAATTTGAATTCATGGTTTGGGGACACCCAAGGAAAGCCATCAAAACTGGTATACAGAAAATGAATTCACAGTAATTGTTTGGGTAGTACTCACCAGGGCAATAATTTGTTGAATAATCATTGTGATTTAAAGGACAATAGACACTTTTTTTTACTCCATTGTACAATATTTTATATATAGTATCTGCCCTTTCAAGTCACCAATTATCATAATACTACTGTCAAAAGGGTTAAACTTAAGAATTTCCAGCTTTAGAGAGAACTTTTATGTTTAACCCTTGAGACAGTAGAACTATGATAATCAATGACTTGCAAAAAATAGATTTTATTTATCTAATTCTAAATTTAATGAAATTTTCATGTGTTTAAGTTTCTACCCCATCATGGGCCTCTACAATCAATAATGTGACGACAACCGATATGAAATGTACAATGCATGGAAATCAACAAAAGCAAATCGATCACAGGTGATTCAAGATAAATAAACAATGTATGCTTTGAGTAAATACTTTTTATACCCCACCACACAAAGTGGCGTGGTATTATGTGATACCCTCAGTTGTGTGTCCGTCCATCCGTCCATCTGTCCGTCCGTCTGTCTGTCAGTCCCCCGAAGGTTTCTGACTGATAACTTGTGAATGAAATAACACAAGGTCTTCAATCTTGGTATGCAAGTAGTTTACCGCAAAACTCAGGTCAATTTCAATTTTGGGTTCAGAGGTCCAAGGTGTTCTGGAGTTATGCCCCTTTAAACTTTGAAATTTTGCTAATTTTTAGGGTTTCCGACTGACAACTTGTGAACGAAATAACTCAAGGTCTTCAAAATTGGTATGTAAATTGTTTACCACAAAACTCAGGTCAAGGTTGATTTTGGGTTCAGAGGTCCAAGGGATTCTTGAGTTATGCCCCTTGAAACTTAGAAATTTTGCGAATTTTAGGGTTTCTGACTGATAACTTGTGAACAAAATAACACAAGGTCTTCAAACTTGGTATGTAGGTTGTTTACTACAAAATTCAGGTCTAGTTCGATTTTGGGTACAGAAGTCCGAGGGGTTCTGGAGTTATGCCTCTAAAAAACTTTGAAATTTTGCAAATTTTAGAGTTTCATACTCATAACTTGTGAATGAAATAACATATGTAAATTGTTTACCACAAAATACAGGCCAAGTATAATTTTGGGTTCAGCGGTACACATAGTTCTGGAGTTTTGCCCCTTTTAACTTAGAAATTTTGTGAAACGTGGCGGAGTATTATGTAATGCACCATTACTATTTTTACATTATTTATACTCAAAACAAATTTATTTAAGGTACAGTGCTATTTGAAGAAAAGTTGGTGACCTTTTCAATATCCAATGAAATCGTGAGATCAATTTATCCACATGTTGGAGAACACTTTGATCTTCTATAGAATGAAATTGACAAGAACAGAATTAGAATTGGAGAAAATTTGTTTCATAATTTTGTTTATGGGACAAGATGAGCTATATAAATGAACTAAAACTACATCTGTATAAGATCGCCACCTACCTGAACCATAACTGTATCCGTTAGCCTGTTGTTGTGGGTATCCATTAGCTTGTGGTTGTGGGTATCCATAAGCCTGTTGTTGTGCGTATCCATTTGTCTGTGGTGGTTGATAAGGTGCTGTTGGCTCTACACCTGGATAAGGTGGGGGTGCCTCTGTCATGTAAACATATTCAGCTACAAAGGGAAATATTTAAATTTAGTAGTTTGGTGATTAAACCTCACTATAATCAGGTGCAAATTACTTGTAACATTGCTAGTGATTATTTTCACAAACTATTTTGTGATTTCCTACTACGGCATTTTATACCATAGACATTCTTGTGTTAAATATATTTTTGCTGCAAGAAGGGATTAAAGGTGAATAAAGCAAACATTAGGCAATAGCAAAACTACCCACTTGTACAGAATGTCCTTTTCAAATCCTAAAATAATTTCTGTGGCCAAGTCTGTGTAGGACTATTAACCTAATTATTGATGCACTTTTTCCCTATTACAACCTTTCACTAAAGGAGTAGGTTTGGTATGGCCAGTTTTTGGACCTAAAAATCAACAACACACTAGTGGAGATGTAGCACTCTTTTTGCAAAGTTGAATGTCATATTCAGTTGATTCAGTCATTTTTTTGTGAAAAACATATCCTTAAAATTATATTGCAGTGGCTTAAACTTAGTCTGAAAATAGAACTGCAACCAAGTTATTAAAAATTGCATCATTTTACCAAATTTTTGGCTCTGATAGTTGTGGCCACATGTGTGTTCAACCAAATCCTTGAAGTATGTTATGTATACCTGTTAGTTACATCATATATGTAATTACTGTGAATGAACATGAATGTGGCCATTACTAATTTTAACAAAAACTGTATAAAATTCCACTAAAAATAGAGATTTTCTATATTTTTGGAAATAAGCCTATGTTTATGATTGTCAGCAATTAGAACATTTGCACAGAAATATAAAAATATGCCTGGATTATTTAAAGCAACAATTGCATTGTTCATATGATGATTAAGAATATATAGTATTAATATTTGAAAATTCCCAATTTTTTTAGGGAAAAAAAACAGTCTTACTGAACCTTCTCCTTTTTTTATAACAGCCAGGATATTATTCCTGATACATAGACATTGTTTATATTTTAATATTTAGGATGGGTACATTCAAGCTGCGTTCTAATCTGAAAAATCTACATGTTATCACTATATCGCAATAGATGTTTTTTTTTATAGGACAATCTTAAAATATAACAACTATTTATGCAATTTTGTCAAATACTCATTCACTGGTCAATAGTCCTTGAAACTATGGTGAGAAGACATCACAATAATGCCTCTGATTATTTACTGGCTATTTGAACAATACCGGTAGTAAGTTTATTGTTCCCCTCGATATCAACTATTTTTCTCTCCGCTTCACGTCAGGAAATGGTTGTCTCCTGGAACCATAAACTTCTTATTATCCTCATAGCAAGACAATAAGTATATACTACCGGTGTGTGATTAAATTCTTATTATCCTCATAGCAAGACAATAAGTATATACTACCGGTGTGTGATTAACTTCTTATTATCCTCATAGCAAGACAATAAGTATATACTACCGGTGT
>MJUU01042602.1:13601-27845 GCA_002080025.1 Modiolus philippinarum
ATTATCCTCATAGCAAGACAATAAGTATATACTACCGGTGTGTGATTAACTTCTTATTATCCTCATAGCAAGACAATAAGTATATACTACCAGTGTGTGATTAAAAAGATATTTTATGAAATGCATGTAAGCATTATCTACACTAAAAGGGTAAAAGGGGGAGGGGGAGGTAATTGGCAACAAAGTTGATGATAATTTGGCAATTCATTTTGTCACAATGAAAGGCTAAGCATAAAATGTTGCAGTCTGAAAATGTCAGATATAATTGATTTTATTCTTTGAAAGTCAAAGGAGTAAATGAACTGGCAGGGAAGAATAATCTAAAGAAAGGTATTGATTTCTTACAGGATATACTGCTGTACTTACGTGGTGGAGCTGTAGGAAATGTCTGATATGGCACCCAGTTATAACTGGCAGGGAAGGATAATCTACAGAAAGGAGCAGCTTTCTTATAGGATATACTGCTGTACTTACGTCATGGTGCTGTAGGGAATGTCTGATATGGCACCCAGTTAAAACTGACAGGGAAGGATAATCTACAGAAAGGAAAGACTTTCTCACAGGATATACTGGTGTACTTACGTGGTGGAGCTGTGGGGAATGTCTGATATGGCACCCAGTTAAAACTGACAGGGAAGGATAATCTACAGAAAGGAGCGGCTTTCATACAGGATATACTGGTGTACTTACGTGGTGGAGCTGTGGGGAATGTCTGATATGGCACCCAGTTATAACTGACAGGGAAGGATAATCTACAGAAAGGAGCAGCTTTCTTATAGGATATACTGCTGTACTTACGTCATGGAGCTGTAGGGAATGTCTGATATGGCACCCAGTTAAAACTGACAGGGAAGGATAATCTACAGAAAGGAGCGGCTTTCATACAGGATATACTGCTGTACTTACGTGGTGGAGCTGTAGGAAATGTCTGATATGGCACCCAGTTATAACTGACAGGGAAGGATAATCTACAGAAAGGAAAGACTTTCTCACAGGATATACTGCTGTACTTACGTGGTGGAGCTGTGGGGAATGTCTGATATGGCACCCAGTTATAATTGGCATTTCCTTGTGGGGGTGAGTAGGCTGGTGGTGGTGCCTGGTATATATTTCCCTGGGGTGGCATGTACGGCGGTGGCTGTTGCATACGGTTTCTTGATGCTAAAATGAGAACAGATACATTACTTATTAAAACATTCTGACAGATAATTACTTTTGACAGATGTAGAATATTTGCTGGAGTTCAACCATGCTGAGGGACATACATTGTTGAGGTGTATCTAACCCAGGTGATTTATTGTGGTTGATTAACATTTTCTATTTCTCCAATGAATTTCACTTTCTGTTCTTGACCCAATTTGCTTCAATACATGTAACAAATCATCTGATTGAACAATTAAATTAATTTTAGCATGACCTTTTTTTATCATAATCTTTCAATTTTTTTAACATTTATGCTCAATTTACAACTGTTTTCCTCAGAAAACTGTGTTTTAATCCATTTTCCTTTAGGTATTTATTATCACAAATATACTTGCACTTCATAAGTATCTCTCTCCAACTTCTATACAGCCTTAACATCAATATCCCCTCTATGATACCAATAAACAAATTAACAAATTATCTCCCTTGCATTATTTAATCACACTTCATCAGTATCTCCTGTGTTACCCTGAACAATCTCCCATGAATTATCTAATCACATTCCTATACAGTCTAATCATCAATATTTGCTCAATGTTACCCTTAAAAAATATCTCCCTTGCATTATTTAATCACACTTCATCTTTATCTCCTGTGTTACCCTGAACAAATTATCTCCCTTGCATTATCTAATCACACTGCTATACAGTTTAATCATCAATATCTCCTCTTTGTTAGCCTGAACAAATTAACTCCCTTGAATTATCTAATCACACCTCTATACAGCCTAATCATCAATATCTCCTCTATGTTACCCTAAACAAATTATCTCCCTTGCATTTTTTAATCACACTTCATCAGTATCTCCTGTGTTACCCTGAACATACTATCTCCCTTGCAACATCTAATCACACTTCATCAGTATCTCCTGTGTTACCCTGAACAAATTATCTCCCTTGCATTATTTAATCACACTTCTGTACAGTCTAATCATCAATATCTCCTCTATGTTACCCTGTACAAACAAGTGATCTGTGAACCCAAAATCACTAGAAATACCCCCTCTCTCTGCTAAAAATTATTTTATAATGCTACAAGTGTCAAAAGTGACTAAGTCGGTAAACAGAAAGTAATAACCCGAATTGTCCGAAAATGCATCCCACATTAGCCATGACTACACAAAGCTTGTGACAAAATTTCAGACCTACAAGAAGTCTATGAGTGACAGACTTGAAAAAGGGAGACACAATACAACTAATCACACTAAAACCTCAGACCAAATATCAAATCAGTACTACATATAAAAGCTGAGAAATTTCACTATATGGCTATAATGGAAAAAAATCAAAGTTATCGGCAAACAGATAGTAGATGATAGACTTGAAAAGAGGAGACATGGTGCAACTCATTATCCTAAAGCTTAAGACCAAATATCAAATCGTTACTATTTACAAAAGCTGAGAAATCCTTGACGAATGAATCATGGAGGGAAAGTGCAAATTCTAGTGTGAGTGAGAACCCAATACAGAAGTGAACATCAAAATTGACTAAGTCAGTAAACAGGAAGTAGTGTCTCGATTGGTCTGAAAACGCATCCAACAATATGGCATGACTATACAAAGCTTGTGACAAAATTTCAAAACTGCATCATAAAACAATGTAGAGAAATCTTTGATGAAAAATTACTCCACTATAACACAATTGCAAAAAGATTGACAAAGTTGGTAAACAGGAAGTAGCCTGACAAAATTTCAGCCTTGTATCATTTACCATTACAGAGAAAACTTTGACGAAAATTCACTCTATAATGCTACAAGTGTTAAAATTGACCAAGTCGGTAAGCAGGAAGTAGTATCCTGACAGGTCAGAAAACGCATCCCACGATATGGCATGACCATGTAAAGCTTCTGACAAAATTTCAGCTTTGTATCATTTACCATTACTGAGAAAACTTTGACGAAAATTCAATCTATAATGCTACAAGTGTCAAAATTGACCAAAGTCGGTAAACAGGAATTGGTATCCTGACAGGTCAGAAAACGCATCCCACAATATGGCATGACCATGTAAAGCTTCTGATAAAATTACAGCTTTGTATCATTTACCATTACAGAGAAAACTTTGATGAAAATTCACTCTATAATGCTACAAGTGTCAAAATTGACCAACGTCGGTAAACAGGAAGTATTATTCTGATTGGTCCAAAATGCATCCCACTATATGGCATGATTATACAAAGCTTGTGACAAAATTTCAGATCTGTACCTTTTACCATTGTTAAGATAAATGCGACGAAAATGTGTTACGGACGGACCCCCACACACAAACATGCACGCACACACAGACTGAAAACAGTATACCCCCTATCCCTGATGGGGGAGCGGGGGTATAATTATCTCCCTTGCATTTTTTAATCACACTTCTTAACAGATATTATGACATTAACTGAACAGACAGTAATCTTTTCCTTCCTTTGGAATAATATTTAAGACAATTTTGTAATAAGACATTAATGCAACTTCTCTTACCTAACTGTCCAGCTCTTAGCATAGCTTGTCCAAATTCTATTGCACCTCCATGATTAAACCAGAGCTTAAACTTGGCCATTCCTTCCCAGTTACCTTAAATCAGAACAAAATCATATATTCTTTATACAAAACCTATTGAGATCCATTCAAACGTTACTTTGAAGATATGTGTGCTTGATTCTCAACACCTATTCTAAGACTCTGATTGTAGACTGAACAACGGAACACTCCTTGATTATTTGTTTTGTCTTTGTCACACTGTCTACATTTTGCGGATGCTTTTTTTCACTGTTGATTAAAGATCAACATATTTGCAGATATCAATTTTCATGGTTTTCAATGTTAAAAGAGAGTGGCACAGGGTTATTGTCGTGCAGCATGTCTACCGTTATTTATTTCATGTGTTGCCGTGTTGGAGGGTTGTTATTTGCCATGTTTCATACAAACCCGAAAAAGTCCACCGAGCAAGCAAATTTCTAAATTTTCGGTCCTCGTGTTGTGACATTTTATTTCTCATGCACCCCTGCATGGTACCCCCTTTACGACCCTCTTAAGAAAATGTTTTTTTTTACACAAAAACTTATATTCACAGGTACTATTTTTTGTATTCCATGGTCAAAAGCGAAAATAGCGAAAATCAGTACACCGTTAAAATTAATACGTTTACAGTATTTACCACATACCTCCCTGTTCTGCTAGTACTTTTCCTTTAATATAATTAGCACCAAATATAGGTTGTTCTAGCTCCACCTCCTTCATACACAAAAATGGAATACTGAATGATATCAGCATGTCTGAGGAATTGTTGTTGTTGAAAATAACCTGACAAGATATATAATATTTATCGTTCAAAAGCCTATCTAATGGTACATGTACATGTATACTGTTGAACACAGATTGCAAATTGTTGGCTCTGTTGGTTTTGGAATATTTCAAAGTGGACCACAGAATAACTGCATTAATGGTTACTTTTGTGATTTCTTTCAAAATTGTATGATTTTAATTTCACATGACTGAAATATTCATGATCGCTGATCATTTACTGTATTAAGTCTTATATAAGTTATATTTCATGATGAGCAAATTTTAAAGACATCAGAATAACCGAAAAATTACGTTGAGCAAAAATATAGAACTTGTGAAAAATAACCACTTATATGGTATACATAATAACCCTTGTTTTAGTTGTTTATTAATATGCACATACCGGCATATTTCTGAAAGATTTGTCCATCAAGTTTGAATTAAAATCCATACTCTCAACATTTTTATCATGTAAGTATTGGACATCTTTATTAATGATTTAGTTTATTTAAGTATCAATTAAACTCTATGTGTTGGATTTCATTTTATTACTGCTATTCTCATCTGTCTAAAAAAATTAAGATTTCAATTAAATACAGTTCACCCTCGTTATATCGTCACCTTTGGGACCAGGGAAAATCTTGGTGATAAGTGAGAGCTGCAATAAATTACATAAAAACTATGTAACGTTTTGAAAATGGACTTCGAAAATGGTTTGATGATAAGTGAGGAACTGCCTTCAAAAGATGGGGGTATAACAAGGGAGCACTCTACCCATGTACAAGTAGTCCCCTCCTGTCATGAAGATCTCCCCAATTACAAGTAGTCCCCTCCTGTCATGAAGAGCAATGAATTGAGGGTTTATATTACTAGCATATACACCTTATTGCTAGATATGCACAAATGTATAATCATTGCAATTTGTGCTTGGACTATCTTTAAAACCTAATTATTATACCCCTACTTTAGACGGCAGTAAATAGTGATCATGGTGTCTGTTCGTTTGTCCGTTTCATATTGCATCCACCATGGGAGTACACACTTTGTGGCCACAACTCCTCTTAGATCTAGACCACTTGGTGAAATTCAATTAAATTTTCATAGAATATTCAGTTCATATTGCCATTGTGCACCAGGAATTCAAAAATTTGACTTGACTTGATTTTTTTACTTTTGGAATCAAACAGGGGAGAGGAGGTACATATGAAAAAAGAAAGGAAATGGGGTAAATGTCAAGGAGACAACATCCCATATCCAGGTTTAAATGACCCAAAACAAAGCATCTAGGGGTCACCATATGGTCTTCAACACAGTGAGGAACCTCACACCATATAGCAAGCCCTAAATGGCCCCAAAAGGGCAAAAAAGTGGATAAATCAATAGAAACAAACCATGTACATGTATGAATGAATGCAGATAATGATATAAATTTAGAGATGTTATTTTTCTTATTTTAATTTTATTTCTCATTATTGTTCTGAAGTGTGGCATACCTGTACATGTAAACACCTTTGGAATAGATTATTTTTATTCCATGCTCACTGGAAGTATAAATGGTGTTAATTTCTAAATATTTAACATTCTACTGGTCCTCAATTAGAACTCAAAATTCAAGCGGCTCTCATACAATATCAGTTTTTATGAAGTTTTGTTAACCAGTATGGTGAAGCAAATCAAGCTATTGTACCATGCACAGAAAAAAAAACAAAGTCTTTAAAGGTAATTGAAAAGGTATAAGTGGACAGTGTTAAGTCCATTTTACTGTTTTTGAATCCTATGCTTCCATTCATGAATTCAGTTTAATTAACCAATATCTCAAATAAAAAAGATGTTAAAGATAAAAGAATAAAATCTAGCACAGTAACTTAAACATGTTGTTTTCTTTTTCTAACATTTTAGATCAAAATCCAGTGATAGATATTTGTCACAACTTAATTATATCAAAACAGGAAAACAATGAAGGGTGTCAAGAAAGAGTCCGCATTTCGCCAACATGTGCTTCTTAATTTTGTAAAATCAATATTCACTGGCTTTTAATTTTTACATATTAATCACATATTGATATCTGTAAAATCATGTGTCATGTCTACTTGTAGCGGAATTTTCATGAATCATGCTCTGAATTCATGAATTATGAATTGCTCTTAAACTCCTACAGAATCCCCGTATGAAAATAACAACATAAATACAGCATACTAATGACTCACTCTGTGTGTTGTCAGATAAAGTCTCCCTTTCTTGTTGCCTTTAAAATGTGGCAGTTTTACTCCATCAAATCCCATTTCTACTCCATCACAATACAGTAAAATCCTGGATAAAAAGAAAATACATGAAATAATTACAGTAATTTTTGGACATTGTGCATATAAATGGGTCATAAATTAACCACAAATGGCCATAATACCTAGCTACTGGTTGCTGTTATTAATCAAGTGCTTATCATTATTTAAAGTAAATTGACCTGCAGTGAAATAAATGGTTCTCTTATTCCAACTATGTATATTTACCATACATGTACAATTGGGTTGGTTAATTTGACATCAAAGTATTGGAATGACTAATTAGATAACAGGATTTTAATTTTACATCCATATATAGCGTGGTGAAGATATAGAAGTTTTTCTATATACTTTATACAGTAAAAATGCATTATTTTAAATTGCAATATCATCACTTTCCCCCATAACTATGAAATTTGGATATGATATTAATAATGATACAAATGCATGCTCCGAGTTTCATTAATGTAAATCTCAAGAAAGGAATGAATAAATCAAGGCTGAAGTTACATATGTAATATAATAAAATATCAAGTGTTTCACCCCTAATAAAGTTCTTGTTTATCTATTAATGGGATAACACTGGCTCTGAACATGAGGCTACGAGCTCCAACAGAATGCTCTAGGCTCCAACACTAAGGCCCCACTCAAGGGGTTCTGGGCTCCACATTCTCAGAGAGCTGTAAAGCCCATGTTATTACCCCAATTTATTTAAATTGTCAAACTATCATTGAATGTCATATAATTTGAGTAACATATTAAATGTCCAACTAATTGTACTGACTAATTACCTCCAAATTGAGAAAAAAATACATGGGTGTTCCACGGAAAACATGTGTTGCCTGCACTATATATATTAAAGAATTCCTGTTTTGTTATAGAATGACAAAGTCCAAAGATAATCACAAAAATTCAAACTTAAAGAAAACCAAAATGCATGGTGCACATCTGCAATATATATTGAAGCATTCCGGCAAGTTTGGTTGGAAAGTACCGTTGGAAAGTACCAAGCGGTCTAGAAGGAGTTGCGGATAATGGAGGTATACTCTATGACGCCAATAAGCTAAAATGACCAAGTCCAATGATAGCTAGAAAAACAATAAAAATAAATAAAAAACAAAATGCATCTGGAATATATATTAAAGCATTCTTGCAAGTTTGGTTGCAAAATACTAAGCGGTCTAGGAGGAGTTACGGATAATTGAGGTATACCCTATGACGCCAATAAGCTAAAACGACAAAGTCCAAAGATAGCTAGAAAATCTGAACCAGAGGCTCCCAGGAGCCTGTATCGCTCACTGGCTTTCAGTTGCCACAATCAAGGTAACATTGTAAGTTATACAGTTGATCTTCAGTTTTTCAAACTTTCGTAGCTCAAACACCTCCAATATCTTGAACTGTTTTTAAAGTCTGATCATGTTTTACTATATTTCTTTGTTGGGCTTTTTTGACAAAAAACATTCTTGCTAAGGACCACTTTTGACACCAGTTTTGAAATCGAGACGTCATTTTGTAAATGGCAGTCAACAAACAATTTTCAACATCGGTTTTGAAGTCGAAACATCAATATCTATTTGGAAATCAAATTTCATTGAAATCGGACAATGTTGAATTTTCCCGCCTTCTTTGGCGGCCATTTTAAAAAATGGAGGTCAACGAACAATTTTTAACATCAGTTTTGAAGTTGCAACATCAAGAGCTCTTTGGAAACCAAATGTCATTGAAATTGGACATTGTTTTTGGCAGCCATTTTGAAAATGGAAGTCATAGACCAATTTTCAACACCGTTTTTGAAGTCGCAACATCAATATCTATTTGGAAACCAAATTTCATTGAAATCTGACAATGTTGAATTTTCCCGCCTTTTTGGCGGCCATTTTGAAAATGGCAGTCAAGAAACAATTTTTAAAAATCAGTTTGAAGTCGCCACTGCGTGGCAAACATTTTATCAATTTACAATTAACCTTCATCTTCTATAGTTTTGGAAAGAAAAAGATGAAAAATGCAAAAAATTTGGTGAAAAAAGGGCAATAACTCCTACAAGGGTACATGGATTTTTTTTTCAAAATTTCAGGGTGGGTAGATCTTGATATGCTGAACATTTTTGCAATTTACACTTGACCTCTATCTGTTACACTTTTTGAAATAAAAAATAAAAATTGCAAAACTTTTGAAAATTTAACAGAAAAAGGGCTATAACTCCGAGATGGGTTTTCAGATTTTCTTCAAAATTGCACAGTGGGTAGATCTCATCATGCTGATCATTTTTACTTCCATGTCAGATTTTTTATATCTGTCACGGTTTTCAAGTTATTAGCCAATAAAAGGCTATGCCGAGCGCAGCATGATACGACCGCAGCATGTCAACTACTGAAATTTGAATAAGTGTAATTTAACAAGAGGCTCTCAAGAGCCTGTATCGCTCACCTGAGCCATGGCTAGCATAGCACGGACCTGAAAAACAACTTTTTTGCAGGGGACCATCTACGGACTATTGTGGCCAAGTTTCAGAGGAGAAGATCTTTGAAAGTATTTTCCCATAGGGTTCAATGTTAAAACTATGATCCCTGCTGGCGGCCATCTCGGATATAGCGCGAATCTGAAAAACAACTTTTTTGCAGGGGACCATCTGGGGACTATTGTGGCCAAGTTTGGTTTCAATTGGCCCAGTAGTTTCAGAGGAGAAGATCTTTGAAAGTGTTTTCACATAGGGTCCAATGTTAAAACTATGATCCCTGCTGGCGGCCATCTTGGATATAGCCCAGATCTGAAAAACAACTTTTTTGCAGGGGACCATCTAAGGACTATTGTGTCCAAGTTTGGTTTCAATTGGCCCAGTAGTTTCAGAGGAGAAGATCTTTGAAAGTGTTTTCCCATATGGTTCAATGTTAAAACTATTATACCTGCTGGCTGCCATCTTGGATATAGCGCAGATATGAAAAACAACTTTTTTGCAGGGGACCATCCAAGGACTATTGTGGCTAAGTTTGGTTTCAATTGGCCAAGTAGTTTCAGAGGAGAAGATCTTTGAAAGTGTTTTCCCATAGGGTCCAATGTTAAAACTATGATCCCCGCTGGCGGCCATCTTGATTACAGTGCAGATCTGAAAAACAACTCTTTTGCAGGGGACCATCTAAGGACTATTGTGGCAAAGATTGGTTTCAATTGGCCCAGTAGTTTCAGAGGAGAAGATCTTTGAATGTGTTTCCCATAGAGTCCAATGTTAAAACTATGATCCCGCTGGCGGCCATCTTGGATATAGCACGGATCTGAAAAATAACTTTTTTGCAGGGGACCATCTAAGGACTATTGTGGCCAAGTTTGGTTTCAATTGGCCCAGTAGTTTCAGAGGAGAAGATCTTTGAATGTCTTTTCCCATAGGGTCCAATGTTAAAACTATGATCCCTCTGGCAGCCATCTTGGATATAGCGTGGATCTGAAAAACAACTTTATTGCAGGGGACCATCTAAGGACTATTGTGGAGAAGTTTGGTTTCAATTTGCTGAGTAGTTTCAGAGGAGAAGATCTTTGAAAGTGTTTTCCCATAGGGTCCAATGTTAAAACTATGATCCCCGCTGGCGGCCATCTTGGATATAGCGCGGATCTGAAAAACATCTTTTTTGCAGGGGACCATCTAAGGACTATTGTGGCCAAGTTTTGTTTCAATTGGCCCAGTATTTTCAGAGGAGAAGATCTTTGAAAGTATTTTCCCATAGGGTCCAATGTTACAATGTAAAACTATGATCCCGCTGGCAGCCATCTTGGATAAAGCGCGGATCTGAAAAACAACTTTTTTGCAGGGGACCACCTAAGGACTATTGTGGCAAAGTTTGGTTTTAATTGGCCCAGTAGTTTCAGAGGAGAAGATCTTTGAATGAAAAGTTTACGCCGGACGGACGACGGACGAAAAGTGATGGCAAAAGCTCACCCTGGCTATAGCCAGGTGAGCTAAAAAACGGTTTGTACCATTTACCAAAAGAGCCCCAAAAATCAAAATTGGCTTGTTCATTGTACCAATCATGTTTTGTATGAATGTACACAAAATAATTAAAGCCTTGTCCGATATACAAGTGTACAGTGTACAACAAGAAAATTGCAGAAATGCTGCAAGAGGGGGTTAATTTGATACATATGAAACTTGAAGTTCTTCAATAAATAAAGCAGTGGAAATATTTATATTTGCCCCCCCCCCCCATTTATGTTTTCACATCATTGGTCATCATTGTATCAAAAATTATCAAACATTGTGATTAATTATATAGCAAACAATGAATAGGGTTATTCTATAAATTAATCCCAATGTTCGTGCCTTCGGCTGGACAGTTTTATCCTTATCCTAGTGGTCGTGCCTTTGGCATGTCTTTAAATGGACTCAGATACTTGGGAGAAATGAGTTGCTACAGACATTCTTTGTTTGCCAAATGAAGAACGAGTTGTCATGGGGAACCGCACATTCTCTGTTATTTATTCTTAATTTATGTTGGTAGTGGTTGTGCCTTTGGCCAAACATTTACTTATCCATTGACTGAAGGTAGGATTTTTCATTGAAATTTCTACATATCAAGAGATCTTGAATGTCAAAATGATTCGACAATGCATGTAATGGTTTCTACACAGATGGAATGGGCCATCATGGGGCTGGCCCGACAGGTGTCCGACCTATACATGGGTTGCGCATTTGCGGGATCGCTCATTATTTCAGCCAAACCAGGAGGAATCTGGTACAACAATGGTTCCAAGAAGCTGATAAGACGAAGATAGTAATTTCTTCATTTCCATTCAAGTTTTGTTTTTTTGTGGTTCGGAAATGTTCCTCATGGATTTCTTTGTTAGTTGAATACGATTTTTACCCATATGTTGAATAACAACATAAGATTCGTTGGTAGAAAATATCTGTCCCTTGCTCCAACGTTGGATGACGTCATTTTTCCTCCAGGTGACCCCAGATGACCTTGTCTAAATGACGAGTCAAATCAGAAATGGAAACGATGCGCAACCCATGTATTAATTTTACGCATTATCGTTTTGATGCGCATGGAATAACTCTGTGGTTTTTAGACCAATACCTTAAAGTGGGGCTTCTTTGCTGAAGCCACCAATAGATTAACGGGCCTTCCCCTATGATCGTCATTGGTAAAAAATAACACTTATAAAACCATATTCTATGGCCATAAGATTGAGGATTGATGAATCTGAAGAGGTTTTCGTCAGATAATTTTAGGCAAGGCCATAGCCAGCGGCCCAGGTGACCAAATCCAGACACATTTTATTACTTACATTGTAGCTAGTTATGACAGGTTATGTGATATTAGGAAGCGAAGCTTCCATATATTTTGGAAACTGCAATTTTGTTCTCAATACTATGAGTTGAAAAAATCCCTGCGTCGAGAGTTATCGTTCTTGGAAATATACGCAAATGGACACATCAATCTTTCAGAGAAGATTTCTAAAATATGTGTAAAAAATAAAGCATTTGAATACGTTGCTTGATGGCCATTCAAACATGTTGATGGTAAAATCGAAATGAAGAAAACAGAATAAAAACAGTTTTACTGGGGAATTCTGGTACGAAACTAAAGACATATAAATCCATTCGGAATTCCACTGCATCGAAAAGGGTCATGATAATAACCGAGAAATTATGAATGAATATATGCAACCATGACAATGATAAAGCGGATCAATATCGTTACGGAAGAATTTTGAGTATATTTGTTAATACATGTACACTAAATTACAACTTATACACAGTCATGCAGTATAGAAAAGACGCAAGGGAAGGTTTTGTCAGCAAACTAAATGTAGCTATGTGTTACTTCGCGACGGTTGTTTTCACTGCTTAAATAAAGATTGCATGATCCATGGCCAGGATCATTGACATTGCGACGACAAGTTGCTATTGTAGACGTGCATCCATTGCTCACAGCATACAATGTACGTTCAGGACTGGCATTTATTCATCGAACGTATCCATACAATCCATTTACAGGGAATCCAATCAAAATATGAAGTCTTACCTTGATGCAGAGCGTTGACAATGCTCACTCCTTTGTCCCAAATTTTGACTCCTGCTTGGGGACTGCATCTTGTTATATACTGACGTATATTTGACCAAAAACTTTCCAAATAAAATGGCATTATGCTTTTCAATAACATAATGCTCAAATGATTGAGAAAATTCGTCAAAACAACAAGCGTCTGCTACCCCAGAAATATACTTCCAGCCATCCAGGATCGATAACTGCAATAATCAAAGGGCTTGAAGTACTGTGACTGGGAGTTGCGTCAGGATGTAGCATATTGGAGTCATAATATGAACAAAATGTCACGACAAGAAAATGATTTTTCAGTGGAACTTGACTTCATTCCATTATAAAAAAGCCTATTTTTTAATGGTAATATGATCATTTATTTTTATTTTCAATTTTTATTTTATCGATAGAAAATATTTGAAATTGAATCAATCAATAAAATACCAATAAATATTTTTTTGATTAATGGCAGGAATGTCAGGGCAAGTGCATAATTTAAGTTTTAAAATTTGAGAATTGGAAGTAATATGAAAAAGAAAGGAAATGGGGTAAATGTCAAGGAGACACCATCCCATATCCAGGTTAAAACGACAAAAAACAAAACATCTAGGGGTCACCATATGGTCTTCAACACAGCGAGGAACCTCACACCGTATAGTAAGCCCTAAATGACCCCTAAAAGGTAAAAAAGTGAATAAACAATAAATGTAGAAATATGTGTTATTCTCTGCATATAGTCAATTAGAAGCTTTATCTATCTGATATAAACTAATAATACCAGTAACTGCTGGGAGAGGTTACTGGGTAGAGAAGAGTGGGCACGGGTATTGTTACACCGTCTAAATCATGGACAAAAACAAAGGATCCCACAATTCCAGATGTGCATTTAGGTACAAACTAACAAATAAAATGGGTAGCCTTTTTAGGCATCCTACCCCATGTTCAGTGTAGTGTCAAGAAATTAAGTCAGTATTATAAGAGCGGCGATAGCATAAAAATGCATAAAATAAAATATAAATAAAGGGCTACGCCGAGCGCAGCATGATACGACCGCAGCATGTCGACCACTGAAATTTCAACAAAAGTAGTTTAAAGTGACTGTGGACACAGTAAAGAGCTTGACACAATAATTAGATGGACACAAAAAGAAGCTTGACACAGTTATTAACTAGGAACAAAAAAAGGAAAAATTCAATCCTTTTGATCACTTACTGATGAAAAAACGTAAGAGCTATGCAAAATATGTACTATCAACTAAAACTTTACATCCATAGAAATTTAGAACAAGTGATGACCCTAAAGGATGTTTCGCCTGTCCCTGCTGGACTCTAACTTGATGTAAAATCTAAGTGAACTAATCAGAAAAGTGAACATGCTCACTAGACTGTGAAATTGAGGTCAAGGACAAAAGTCACCTGCCAGACTGACATGTACTACCCAAGACCAACCTACATACCA
>MJUU01042602.1:32313-64631 GCA_002080025.1 Modiolus philippinarum
ACCAAATGGTAACCACCCTTAAATTGCACTTCAAATACTTATTAACACGTGACCTAAAATCTTGAAATTTAACGAAGTGAAAATACTTAAAGTAATACATCCTCCTCTAATTGTCCCATATATTTATTTCACAGCGAGTACAAATCACTCGCAAGCTAAATACATTCTTATATAATGAAAAGTCCATTTTCTCCCTACTCAAAAACTTGAAAAAAGTTGATCACGAAAAAAGGCCATATGCAGAGATCAATTTTATATGGTTTATACGATGCATAATTATATGTTTAATGATACTTCAAAATTTTGTTTCCTCCCATGCCCTTTGAGGGTGGCTAGAATTTTTTCTTTATTATCATACAGTTTTGACTTTCAGTTAGAGTTGCAAGGTTTGAAAACAATGTCGATTATAGTTTAATCAATGACAAATCACTGTTCCAGAAACTGAGGAATTGTGGGTACAGTGATTGAATAATAAAAATTTTGGTGTATGAACAATCGATTTCAACCAAAGACGTTATGTTATTAACGTTCTAAACCAATCAAAATATTTTGGTGTACGCTCTACCCACAATTCTCTTATCCGGCGTGACATCACAAAGCTGAATTGACCAATCAGATCAGTCTATTTTAATCTTACACCCCAATTATAGTCGGTGACGCAATCGATGTTTACAGATATAATCTATGTAAAAAATCGATATTTTAAATCGCAATATCTTCGGTTTATATTACCTATGATCTTAATATCGGATATGATGTTCATATTAATGTTCTAAATGCATATTCCGAGTTTCATTCAAATATCTTGAAAAATAAATGAATAAATCAAAGTTGAAGCACAGGGCCTTGTTACTAATTAGAAAATTTTACTATCCATGCATATACACTAACAAGGGCGGACATCAGTTCCACACCTGCTCGCTTCAACCCCTGTTTTATTTTTTTATTTCCTTATAAATTAATCAAAACTTGGTCTAGTTCACTTCCCAAGATGTGTATCTTTTCAAAATATATCATGAGCCCCATCTGATTACCTTCCATTTAATTGGGAGCAATCCTTTTTGTTGAGAAATGCACTGAATTGTCAACTCCATTGACCACAAACTTCTATATTTGGAAATAAACAAAATTCGGAACTCTCGAGGGTCTTCTATATTTGGAAATAAACAAAATTCGGAAGTCTCGAGGGTTTACCATACAGCAAGATTTAGTTTGAATTTCCCGCCCAATGACGTAATCAAGAAACTCTCGGATATATTCCTAAAATCTAAGGAAAGTCCAGAGAATTCTGAAGTTTACTTTCGTTTTCTGGTCAATGGAGTTGACAATTCAGTGCATTTCTCAACAAAAAGGATTGCTCCCAATTAAATGGAAGGTAATCAGATGGGGCTCATGATATATTTTGAAAAGATACACATCTTGGGAAGTGAACTAGACCAAGTTTTGATTAATTTATAAGGAAATAAAAAAATAAAACAGGGGTTGAAGCGAGCAGGTGTGGAACTGATGTCCGCCCTTGTTAGTGTATATGCATGGATAGTAAAATTTTCTAATTAGTAACAAGGCCCTGTGCTTCAACTTTGATTTATTCATTTATTTTTCAAGATATTTGAATGAAACTCGGAATATGCATTTAGAACATTAATATGAACATCATATCCGATATTAAGATCATAGGTAATATAAACCGAAGATATTGCGATTTAAAATATCGATTTTTTACATAGATTATATCTGTAAACATCGATTGCGTCACCGACTATAATTGGGGTGTAAGATTAAAATAGACTGATCTGATTGGTCAATTCAGCTTTGTGATGTCACGCCGGATAAGAGAATTGTGGGTAGAGCGTACACCAAAATATTTTGATTGGTTTAGAACGTTAATAACATAACGTCTTTGGTTGAAATCGATTGTTCATACACCAAAATTTTTATTATTCAATCACTGTACCCACAATTCCTCAGTTTCTGGAACAGTGATTTGTCATTGATTAAACTATAATCGACATTGTTTTCAAACCTTGCAACTCTAACTGAAAGTCAAAACTGTATGATAATAAAGAAAAAATTCTAGCCACCCTCAAAGGGCATGGGAGGAAACAAAATTTTGAAGTATCATTAAACATATAATTATGCATCGTATAAACCATATAAAATTGATCTCTGCATATGGCCTTTTTTCGTGATCAACTTTTTTCAAGTTTTTGAGTAGGGAGAAAATGGACTTTTCATTATATAAGAATGTATTTAGCTTGCGAGTGATTTGTACTCGCTGTGAAATAAATATATGGGACAATTAGAGGAGGATGTATTACTTTAAGTATTTTCACTTCGTTAAATTTCAAGATTTTAGGTCACGTGTTAATAAGTATTTGAAGTGCAATTTAAGGGTGGTTACCATTTGGTATTTTTTATGTTGATTTGTTAACAGTTTTGTTTTTATGTTGATTCCTGAAAGAAACCTCAGATAGAATGCATAGGAAATAAAAATTCGATTGTGTTTGAACTTTCATTCTTGAGAAACACTACTAAGGGCAGATATAAAAATTTGCACATCGATTGACAGGGATTTTGACATTCTGTATACAAATTTTGGTCAAAATCTAAAGATGGCCTTTTTGGGGATCCACTTTGAAAGACAGACACTAATTTGATCTTTTATGCTGATTTCTGCATTGTATGTGCATCTATACGTTCAACTGCAATCTACGTTGGTTTCATATAATAAATAATGAATTCAAAATATAGGAATGAAAACTATTATTAATTTTTTCATTGTAAATAACTTTTATAATTTACATATACATCCATGGTAAACAATCCAGAAAGTAACATTTCTACCTCATTTAAATGAGAGCTCAATTTAATTGTTCTATTTCAACTACTTCCCCACCTGGACTTGGATATTTCTACCATATACTCTCATGGATGTATCTACGATGTTTATGTTTAAAGTATTGACAACCGAGAAACATTGGCATAATGTAATCTCCCATCATGTGCATGGAAATCTCTTGGAATCTGTATCTGTTATGTTGTTTATACTAGTAGATATAAAAGCTCACTTGAGCTGGTTGCTTTATACCACTGAACACTGCCGAATACCACCAAACACCTCATATACACTATAAACACTTTCTTTTCACCACCGAACACCAACAATTAATAGAGATCTCGAATTTTTTATAGAAATTCATAGCATTGTGAATAAATGACATTAAATAAGCGAATAAAATGATGCTATTGCATGAAGGTCCATTACATTCAACAGACAACACAACACAGAATATGCAAATATTTCATGATTTTTTTATCCAAACGTCTAATAAACAATTAAGAGATTTGTGCTCTAACACTTTATACCATGGACCAGATAGGGTGATATGTAAAAAAAATACACAAAAACATGAAATAGATTAATAATAATAAAAAACAAGAGAATCTGTGTCAGTGGACACTATGCCCCGCTACTGATCATAAATAATTAATGACCATAAGTGACATTTATTTTATCATCTATACATCTAGAGGCTAACATGAAATTTTACCTAGCAATCATCAAATACGCATGGTTGCTAGGTAAAATTTCCAAAACTAAATGGTCTAGAGAGTTTCATGAAATTTTCCAAAGTTGGAATCAAGAATACTTGCAATCCATATTTGGAAAATGACTACTTTAAATGAAAAGAATTGAATTACCATTGAATTTACCAAAATCGGAATAAAAGATTTTTGCAATTCAGTCATGAAAATTTGTGTTTTGACAAAAAGAAATTAAAAATATATGGTTGCTAGGTAAAATTTCCAAAATTAAAAGGTCTTAGAGAGTTTCAGGAAATTTACCAAAATTGGGAATAAATGATTTTTGCAATTCAGTTATTGAAAATTGGTGTTTTGACAAAAAGAAATTAAAAAATGTATGGTTGCTATGTAAAATTTCCAAAATTAAAGGTCTTAGAGAGTTTCAGGAAATTTACAAAAATTGGAATCAAAGATTTTTGCAATTCAGTTATTGAAAATAGGTATTTTGACAAAAAGAAATTCAAAAATGAATGGTTGCTTGGTAAAATTTTCAAAATTAAATGGTCCTGGAGAGTTTCAGGAAATTTACAAAAATACGAATCTAAGATATTTGCAATTCAGTTATTGAAAATTATTGCAGTTCATGTCATGGTCTATCTGTATACAAAGTTTCATCAAGATATCACACCTCCTTCAAAGAAAACTACCTTCAACCTAAACCTTAACCTGTAGTATATTAAATATTCACTCCTGATATTCAAAGTCAATTACCCATGACCCTGAGGTTACAGCATCTGTTTCATTCCAAAATGTTGCAGTTCATGTCGTGGTTTATCTGTATACAAAGTTTCATCAAGATATCATACCTCCTTCAAGGTAAACTACCTTCAACCTGAACCTTAACCTGTAGTATATCAAATATTCACTCCTGATATTCAAAGTCAATGACCCATGACCCTGAGGTCACAGCATCCGTTTCATTCCAAAATGTTGCAGTTCATGTCATGGTCTATCTGCATACAAAGTTTCATCAAGATATCATACCTCCTTCAAGGTAAACTACCTTCAACCTAAACCTTAACCTGAGCATTACGGACGGACGGACGGACAACGTACCCCGAAAACTATATACCCATTCTTCTTCGTAGGTGGGGCATAAAAATTAACACAGCTACTTCATATTAATAGCAAGGGCCTGTAGACATCCTTCATGATGCTAATTTGCCCCATTCCTCTTCTGTACTTGATCTTCAGCTTTGTTGTCCAAATTATCAATACTTTCCTAAGTTGGTTGTTCTGGTTCATAAAATATACATGTATGCCTACCCAAGTTATCTGTCATTTCAAAGCCTATTTTTATCTGTCCATATTTATGTTTTATCAATGTGACAGTTACCAGGTATTTTTTTATACACATTGTATACATGTGTTTTTTAGCCCTCCTGGCTATAGGCCAGTTTAATAAGTGTTGTTATCTCCCTTAGCGATTATAACGTTTATCAATTTGTATTACTTCCGGAGTGTATATAATCAGTTGCTAATGTAAACACTACTTGATTTGCTATACGATCCGTCTCGTTTAGAATAAAAATTAAAAAGCGCAACAAAGATGTAATTGTCAAAAATGCTATCATAGGGTTAAGTTTATTTGAAAAGGCCAAACTGGTACAAATAGACAATTTCATCTTGGAAATAAGTTGTCAAATCCGACATAAATTATCTCTGTGGAGTAAAATTTTAACCTTTTAGCTCATGTGACTGGCAACACTTTATACAATTTTAAAAGGGAATAAATGCAGAACATTTGAAGCGAAATAAATACCAAAACCAGTTCTAGGCAAACTGGGTGTTTTAAAAATTAATGAAATATCAGGCAGTTGCTGTCAATTTTTACAATGTCAAATTCAAGGCTCCTTCTCCCCCAACTTATTCACTCTCCTCAAATAATATAAAATAAAAAAAACTTACCGTAGTTTACCCTTACCAAAGTGACTTAGCTATCTGCATAAGATTTGTTAGCCAATAAAAACCATTTTCCTCTATTTCCTTATAATATATTTTGAAAAAAAAAAAAACTTTCAATGAGATGTGGAAGAATTCTTGGATGAAATGAATGTACTCCATACTAACGGTATTGTGTATTCCAAAGGAGTAACTAGTTACTGGTTCTCAAATATCAAGGACCGTGAAATTCATAATTTTACATGTACAAAATGCACATTGCCATGTTATTAGCATATACTAGTAAGGGATAAATATAAGGGAATTTCACTTCTATACACAAAAATTACAATTAGTCAAAAGAGCTTCTGCCTAGAGTAGAGTACAGTAAAAAACAAACAAAGATTCAAAACTTTGACTTCTGAAATTTAAGGGTTATCGTGTATCAGCCAACATAAATATAATCAAGATTTTTGTTTGTTGAGATATTAGTGTTGTATTATCATGACTATGTTAATTATATGTCCTACATGTGAATTGCTTTATGACATGCACAATTACCTGAAAATTAATAAAATGTGAAATCTTATATGTTCGCAGGAAGTTTCACATCGAATTTTTCACATCATAATTACTGAAAATTTTTATCAAATAACTTTTAAATATGTAAAATAATGAATATTAAAAAAAATGCTTATCACATAATACCTAAGTTATGTTTAAAATGAAATAAAAAATCTTGGCAAATATTTTTAAATAGATAAAACAAAATTATTGTTAAAGAAGAAAAAAAATAAAGAAAAATTGAAAGTTTTGTACCATTCCCTGCTTAGATACACTTTGAACAAAAAGAACTCAACTTTGTTATTTTATCTTTATTCATTTTTTTTGGCCTATCAACATTTTTGTCTCCTCGTACAGCATAGCATATTTTTCCATCAAATTGCAAGTCGTTTTTATGGCGGATAGGGGGATTTTATTGTCTTTGATTATGTTATAGCTCTAGATCTGGTGACCACGATTTATACAACTCTTTTCAATCACCACTATGAGAGAAATACACTCCGGAAGTACACTCCAATGAATTTTCCAATGACTGCGCATGCAGAAAAATAATTATTAGGGGCAGATAACAACACTTATTAAACAGGGCTATACCAGGATGAGCTTTTTCCATCACTTGGCATCCATCTTCCCTCCATCGTAAACTTTTCATTCAAGACCCTCTCCTCTGAAAGCACTGCACCAATTGGAACCAAATTTGGTCACAATAGTCCTTGGTTGGTCCCCTTTAAAAATTATATATAACAGGTCCGTACCTCATCCAAGATGGCCACCAGCAGGGGAACATAGTTTTAACATTGGACTCTGTGGGAAAACACATTCAAATGTCTTCTTCTCTGAAACTACTAGTCCAATTAGAACCAAACTTAGTCACAATGGTCTTTAGATGGTCCAAAAAAAGTTACAGACAGGTCTGTACCTCATCCAAGATGGCCGCCAGCAGAGAACATAGGTTTAACATTGGACCATATGGGAAAACTCATTCAAATATCTTCTTCTCAGAAACTACTAGTCCAATTAGAACCGAATTTAGTTACAATAGTCTTTAGATGGTCTCTTAGAAAAAAGGTATCCAGTAAGTCTGTACCTCATCAAAGATGGCCGACAATGAGGAACATAGTTTTAACATTGGACCATAGATGGAAAACACATTCAAACATCTTCATCTCAGAAACTACTTGTGCAACTTAGTTACAATGGTCCTTAGATTGTCCCACCCAAAAAGGTATCTGACAGGTCCGTACCTCATCTAAGATGGCTGACAGCTGGGAACATAATTTTAACATTAGACCCTTTGGGAAAACACATTCAAAGATCTTCTTCTCAGAAACTACTAGTCCAATAAGAACCAAACTTTGTCACAATGATCCTCAGATGGTCCTGTCCAAAACAGGTATCCGACAGGTCGGTACCTCATCCAAGATGGCCACCAGTGGGGAACATAGTTGTAACACTGGACCTATGGGAAAACTCATTCAAATATCTTCTTCTCAGAAACTACTAGTCCAATTAGAACCGAATTTAGTTACAAAAGTCCTTAGATGGGAAAATATAAAAAACTTTCTCCTATGAAACCACTGGGCCAATAGAAACCAAACTAGGTCACAATAGTTCTTGGGTGGCCCATTTCAAAATTGTGTTGCTAATGTCCGCACCTCATCCAAGATGGCCAACAGCGGGGACCATAGTTCAACATTGCACCCTGTGGGGGGAAAAATGTTCAAAATTATCTTCTCTGGAACTACTTTGCAATTGAAATCAAGTCTTTAGATGGTCAACTTTAAAAATTGTGTCACTTGGGTCTTTACCTTATCCAAGATGGCCGACTGTATGGACCGAGATTAATATTGTACCCTATGGGAAAATATTCAAAAATCTTCTCCACTGAAACCACTATGCCATTTGAAACTAAACTTTGTCATAATAGTCTTTGGGTGGTCCCCTTTCAAAATTGTGTCACTCATGTGCATACCTCATCCAAGATGGCTGCCAGCAGAGACCATAGTTTAACATTGATCCTAATGACTAAAATGGGTAAAAAATGCTTAAAAGTCTTCTTCTCTGGAACTACTTGGCCAATTGAAATCAAAATTGGCTACAACAGTCCTTTGATGGTCAACTTTCAAAATTGTGTCGCTTGGGTCATTACCCGATCCAAGATGGCCTCCAGTGGGGACATAGTTTATATTAGATTCCATTAAAAGAATTAGGTCTCTGAAACCACCAATCCAATTGGAACCAAACTTGATCACAAAGGTCCTTTGATGGCACCATTCAGAATTTGCATATCTAGCATGTCTGCATCCAATCTAAGGTGGCCTCTTTCAGGGAAAGAAGTTTAAACTCTGGACCCTATTGGAAATGCCATTAATCTCCTTACAGGTAAATCAGCCATGGTCCAGGTGAGTGATACAGGCTCTTGAGAGCCTCTTGTTTTACATTTGCTTTGTCAAAGCAAATATAAAAGATAAAATATTAAAAAAAAAAACGATAACAAAACAAATTATGAAAGATAAAAATAGCTTTGAAATGACAGATAACTCAGTCTTTCATATGCATTTATTACTTTATAATGTGTTCTATATTTTCAGCAATATGAGTTGATGTAACATCAGAAGACAAAGAAAATGACCATCACTGCGTCACCAGTGACAGTACGTCAGACACACAGACCATATGCTGAATATGTTGAACAAAGACGAGAACAAGCTAATAAGAATGAGAGCCAGGAAGGAAAACAATTATATCATCAGATGATTATTGGTTTCTCCTGTGCTGCATTGTTTGGTTTAGTGATGTTAATAATCGGAGGTGTATTTATAGGAGATGCCATCAAATCTAAATATGCTATAACTATTATGTTGTGTGTTATGGGAATAGGTAAGATGTAATTTGGTGATATTATTGAATTGTGTTAATTTGGCTGTGCTGGACATGCTGGATATATTGTTTGACTGCTTTTTTCAGCAATGCTAAGGCCATTTAATGCAATTTATCTGTATTCTCCATCTCTAAGTTGTATTTCATTCAATATGGTTTTATTCAAACTTGTCAAAGCTTGTTAGGGATTTTATAAAATTTGTCAAATAGTAAATATAAAATTCTTCCTTATTTTCTGAAAACTTGTAAATGATAATTTCTAATGAATGTATATGATGTGGCATAAACAGTTCTCTAAAGGAGACAAGACAAGCTAGATTTAGGATTTACAGAGATGATCGCAGGAGAGATAATCCTTTGTTTTTAAAAAAGTTTGGGATTCAACTTTAAGGGGAGGGGGCTTTTTCTGATAATGTGTTTTTTGCATTTTCAGCTGTTTTTTTAATGTTTTTGGTGAAATAAATTGATTGTTAACTGTTTTTGGACCATTTGGTGTTTCCTGTTCTGTTGAATTTTTAATTTGTGTTACTGTTAAAGAGAAATAAAAAGCACTGTATACTGTTAAAGAAGGGATAAAAGTTTTTTTTCAGTTTATGTATTTTGGGCATTTTCAGCTGGTTGTTAAATGTTTGCAGGAAAAAAAAGGATTTTTAGCCTGTTAATGAAACTCCTCTTTCCCTTTTAAGTATAAAAACAGAAATGTACATTTTGCATTAAAAAATGTGATTTTTTTTTAAACAAAGGTCATACTTCTACAAGATTTATAATTTAAGCAGCAAAATGATCACATCAGCAACTTGCAGGGTTCAAAGCATTGTATATATAGTTAGAAAATATTATCCTCATTTGCCATTAGCCAAATAATTATACATGTACAATGTATACATGTATAAATTTATCTCTATTTGGTAGAGTACTGAAATTTTCTCACTTTATTTTGATGTTTGGCAGCAATTGTTTTCTGTGTTCTTCATAAACTTGGCATTCAAATGTAAAGTGGATTTCATCTTCAATCTTACCAGATTAACAAATTTCAACTATATGTTTTGTACAGGATTCTTTGTATATCTACCAACTTCTATATATAGCAATCTGATGTAATGAGCTAATCATAAGATTTGTAAAAAAAAATTAAAAATATATGGGTTACTAATTATTGAAAAGTGCATTTCTCTACATAGTATAGTTTAATTTAAAGAGACCAATATTATGTTCTAAGTTTGCCAGTTAGATTATTTGCACAACCAGCAACTGTTTTGCAGTCCTGTCAAGTTTGTGAGATTTAAAAAAATTTAGGAAGATTGAAGCAAAAAATAAAGATCAAAAGAATTCCATCAAAGTTTAGTTCTACGATGCATGGATATCAAGCCTAATACATGAGACTTGACATGAATCTGAGTTAACAAGGGTAGTTTTTCTCATGTTTTCAAAACAAAAGGTTTGTGTTTTAGAGTTGTTTAAATCAAAGTGATGTTATGGAGCACTTTTTGTTTTTTACCCCATTTCCCTGTTAATCTTCTGAAACCCAATTGAAGAAGAGCTAGCTGCTATCCAGCTCAAAATATTTTCAAGGTACTCAAATGGGATAATTATCTCCCCCTTAAAAAAAATAGTGAATTATCTCCCCCTTATTCTTAGAAATGCAATAAAATGCAAATTTTTACTGTTTTCAATGATTTTTATAAATAAGATAAGGGTGAATCATTATAAAAATATTATTACAAAATAAAAATGACATAATTTTTATCATTTTAATAACCAATAAAATAATGTTGTAAAAATTAAAATAAAATTATAGATTTTATACAAATTTGTTTGCTCATTATAAGTGATATATGGATTGTGGTCATTTGTAAAGTTTCATTGAAATCCGAATTTATTAGGTTGGACTCAGGTTATGAGTCTTTTAACATAGAGATTAAAAATCAGTCAATTGATCAACAATGGGTATAGAACTGTTAATACTTTAATCCCTATGCTAACAGTTTTTGTTGAGCCTTTGACAATAGTCGAAAAAAAAGTGAATTAGGTATGGTGATTCCAGCAGCAGCGACAGGGTTCACAATTGTTTAAGTTTTTTTCTTGGGTCTGTTGAGCATCAACCACCTGTGCAAGTCTATTGATATTTGGTATGCAGTTTCATTACCATCATTGCAGCTCAGTTTCAGTGGCGTTTTATGTTTATGCCCCCCGCAGTCATGCTCCACCGACTTTGAAATTTTGAATTTTTTTCAAATGTTTAAGTTTTTTCTTGTGTCTGTTTAGCATCAACCACTCATAGTTGCCCATTGATATTTGGTATGCAGTTGCATTAGCATCATTACAGATCAGTTTCAGTGATCTTTTATGTCTATGCCCCCACAGTCATGCTCCACTGACTTCGAAATTTTGCACGTTTTATCAATGTTTAAGTTTTTTCTTGTATCTGTTTAGCATCAACCACTCATAGCTGCCCATTGATATTTGGTATGCAGTTGCATTAGGATAATTACAGATTAGTTTCAGTGGCGTTTTATGTCAATGCCCCAGCAGTCATGCTCCACTGACTTCGAAATTTTGCACGTTTTATCAATGTTTTTTTCTTGTATCTGTTAAGCATCAACCACTCATAGTTGCCCATTGATATTTGGTATGCAGTTGCATTAGCATCATTACAGATTAGTTTTAGTGGCGTATTATGTCTATGCCCCAGCAGTCATGCTCCACTGACTTTGAAATTTTTCAATGTTTATCAATGTTTGAATTTTTTCTTGGGTCCATTTAACATCAGCCTCTCATAGTGGCCCATTTACCTTTGGTATGCAGTTACATTATCATGATTGAGATGTGTCATTGGCGTTTTATGTCTTTGACATGCAGTTACATCCTGAGGATCCCTCTATCAAGCTCGAACAATCATATGAAGATTTTAGCAAGCAGGTAGTGCATACAAATTAAGACCTACATTTTGTTATTATGGCTGGTGTTGAAGATCAATCTGCAGATTCATGTGATGCATGGTAAGGAGAGACATATTCTGTGTCAACAGTAACTATCTAAATTTGGATTCTTTCATTTCTATTAATTTCTTCTAATGCCTAATGTCTTCTAAATATTTATTTGCATTCAGACATTCTGCTGAGAGCCATTAATTATCAGGAAAATAAATTGTAGCAAATATTTCAAACTATAGCGTTGTCCTTTGTCTTGTTTGTGGGTTTTTTTTCTTGTGCAGTTCCTTGTTACTTTGTGGCTTGTGACTATGTTTTTTGGCCATTGTAGGTGTTTCCTGTTATCTTTTTTATACGACCGCAAAAATTTTTGCGGTCGTATAATGGTATGGTGCTGTCGTCGTCGTTGTCGTAGTCAGTAGACACTTATGTTTTTTGTCAATAACATAAGTTCCAGTTGATCAATCCTTATGAGATTTTAACACAATGTTCTTTGGCATAAAAGGAAGACTTTGATAAGTTAAGTTATTTTGACCACACCTGTTTTTAAAAAAGGGGCCAAAAAGGGTTAAATTGGGTGTTTTCACAAATATGGCTGTGGACTCTTTATTATTTATCGGATTTTAATGGGGTTTCTTTCAGAGTGCTGCTTAGGAAATTTACAATCTGGTGTATGTCAACAGATTTCACATCGCATTTACCGCTCTTGAGATAAATGGGGCCCAAAAGGGGCTAATTTCAAAAATTTTATTTTTTTTATTTTTAGTCTGATTTTGATGCAGTTTTTTCCAATGGGTTCCTAATGAAAAATTGATATAGCGCTGCACCTTCAGATTTTTGATTAGTTGTTTCCTTTTGGAGCTGTGAGGGACCAAACGGGGCCAAAATGCAAACATGCAGATTACCTACACTTTTATTTTTCATCGGATTTGGATGGAATTTTTTCTTTGGATTCCTCTTGTTGTTAGCTTTGGGTAGTATTGCAACATATTTGGTGAAGCACTTACGGTTTCCAATCTATTAAGGGCAAAGGGGCCAAAATTGCTATTTTTAGAAGTATGTGAAATTTTTATTTTTCTTCAGATTTTGATGGGATTTTTTTCTTTGGATTCCTTTTAACATTAGGTTTAAGTAGTACAGTGTATGTGAAATATTTGACGTATCTGTTACTCTTTCTAAGGGCCAAACAGGGCCAAAATTACAGTTGTTCAAATAACCTAAAATTTTTATTTACATCAGATTTTTTTCTTTGGATTTCTCTTGATGTAAGCTTTTAATTGGAAGTCAACAAATTTTGCATAGCTCTTACCATTTCTGATCAACAAGGGATCAAAAGTGCTGACTTTAATTTTCGCTACTGTATGTCCAGCTCCTTATTGCCTGTATCAAGCTCGTTACAGTCTCCACATTTATTTTGAATTACACTTGTTCAAATTTCAGTGGTCGACATGCTGCGGTCATATCATGCTGCGCTCGATGTAGCCCTTTATTATTCTATTTTGTTATCTTTCCTGGATTTGAACTCTCCCATCAAATGGAGATACAGACACTCTTTGCTTCTGTTATCACACGTAGGTTTGGCTAACAATACACAACTTAAACCCTAAATACATTTGAAATTCTGACAAACTTAGTGCAGTATCACAGTAAACGACAGTGAACAATGACATGGTAACCTAAATATGAACAATTTTATAGACTGTGTTCAGGATGAACAACACTTGCTGTGTTGGGCTGATAACCGGAACTGTTTATTATCCCCTCTCCCAACGGAGTTGGGGAGGGGATATAGCATCTCGCCCGTCCGTCCGTCCAAGCGTCCGTCCGAGTGTCCATCCATTCGTCCCACCTCAGGTTAAAGTTTGCGTTTGGTCAGTGGATGCGTCTTGCAGAGTGATGCTACTTCAGATGATAATTGGGTCACTCTGACCTACATTTCACGCTTCAATTACTCAGGTTAAAGTTTGTGTTAAGATTCATATCTGAGAAACTACATGTGGCACATCAATTATTTTTGGTCAGTGGATGGATCTTGGAGAGTGATGCTGCTTCAGATGATAATTGGGTCACTCTGACCTACATTTTACGCTTTATTTTTTCCGTAATTTCATTTTATACATCTTAATGAGCATTCTGTAAAAATTTTATTAAATTTAATTTATTCTGTCACATTCATTCGTGGTCAAACCTTGCTAATGTAAAGCCTATGAAAAATCCGAGGAGTTCAGTTTGCCGCCAAATTTTCAATCACTTATAGCTCAAAAACGAGATCATCAACCTATCAATTTTTTTTCACTAAATTATTTCTTTTTTAATTATCTAACAAAAAATCACATTTATTTGAAATCCTATTTATTTTCAAATGAAGTAGCGAACCCCCTTAAGGTTCATATCTGTGAAACTACATGTAGCACATCAATCATCTTTGGTCAGCGGATGCATCTTGGAGAGTGATTCTGCTTCAGATGATAATTGGGTCACTCTGACCTACATTTTATGCTCCAATGACTCATTTTTAAGTTTGCCTTAAGGTTCATATCTGAGATACTATGTGTGGTACATCAATCATCTTTGGTCAGTGGATGCCTCTTGGAGAGTGATGCTGCTTCAGATGATAAAAAGGTCATTCTGACCTACATGTTATGCTTCAATGACTCAGGATAAAGTTTGTGTTAAGGTTCACATCTGTGATACTACATGTTGCACATCAATCATCTATGGTCAGTGGATGCATCTTGGAGAGTGATGCTGCTTCAGATGATAATTTGGTCACCCTGACCTACATTTATGCTTCAATGACTCAGGTTAAAGTTTGCGTTAATGTTCATGTATGAGATATCCTATTTGTCACATCAATCATTTGTGGTCAGTGGATGCATCTTCCGAGAGTCTTGCAGCCTCAGATGATAATTGGATCACTTTGACCTACATTTTACACTTGACTGACTTTGGTTAAAGTTTCCATTAATATTTATATCTGAGCTACTACAAGTTGCACATCAATGATCTTACTGTTCAGTGGATGTACCTTCGACATTCATACATCTTTAGATTATGTTAGGGTTATTATTTCTTGACAGCGGGCGAGGGGATTAGCTGTCGTTTGCGACTGCGCCCACTTCTAGTTTGTATTTAACTGTGGAAACTGAATGATGGACTAAATGATTTTTTGAAAAGGCCTATGATATAAATACATTAGCATAAATAGAAATCACCAAAATAAGTTTCTGCAAAGTAAACTAGGACAGGGACAAAACATGAAATAAGGTATCTGCAAAATTAAGTTTGTTTACAGTAATAGATTTTCCATATTAATATGGAACATGGGGTATATAGGAATCATAGATCTGTCCGTCTGTCTGTTTGTCCATACGTCTATCTGTCCATGTACCTTGTCAGCGCATTTTCCTTAACAGCTGCTTGGATTTTTGTCTCGCCTATGACAAAATAGTCACAGAAGCGAGATCACTAAGTTTTTAGCAAGCAGTTTGTACAGCCTATACCAGTAGTCCTAGGCACTTGATATTTGACATGCAGTTGCATCTTGGGGAGTACATACCGATCCCATGCCTGGATGGTGGCCCTGGCCCCTTAGTCAGGCATGAATGATCTCTTTAAGTTTTTAGCAAGCAGTTTGTACAGCATATACCAGTAGTCCTAGGCACTTGATATTTGACATGCAGTTGCATCTTGGGGAGTGCATACCGATTCCATGCCCAGATGGTGACCCTTGCTCCGTCATGCATGAGTGATCACATAATTTTTTCCAAGGAAATTGTATACACAGTTAAAGATTATATTTTATTTTTTTTCCTGCTGCAGTAGATCAATGTGCAAATTTAGGCGATGCAAGGGGCCGGCGAGACATATCCTGTGTCCACAGTTTAGTATGAAATGTTACACAGTTTTAGTACACCACCTGAAGATGTGCATGAAGTAATATGGTTGCTGCCAAAATTTTGAAGGGGAGATAATTTGTTTTTGAATATTTTCTGGAAAAGAGGGGGGACCAACCTTTTTAGCACATGTTCTCCTAACTTGCTGCTTGAATTTTGATGAAATGTTACACAGTTGTAGTACACCACCTGAGGATGCGTATGAAGAAATATGGTTGCTGCCCGAAATTTTGAAGGGGAGATTATATGTCTTTGAATATTTTCTGGCAAAAAGGGGAGGACCAACCTTGTAAGCTCATGTTCTCCTAAATGGCTGCATGGATTTTGATGAAATGTTACACAGTTGTAGTACGATGACTGACAGCCTCCAAGAAAATAAAGTCTCTTTGGCCTATATTTTCTGTTTGATTGGCTCCCATTTGAATTTACATCCAAGTTCATATCTCAGTAAGTGTACATGGTATGATCAACTTATCTTGCATATGCATGCATCTCTGATGGTAGGTCAGCTTCCAGGCAAAATAAGTTCACTTAGACCTAAAGTTTACTGCTTGATTGGCTTCCATTTAAATTTACATAAAAGTTCATACCCCAGTCAGTGTACATGATAGGATGATCTAATTATGCATATGCATGCATCTATGATGTTAAGTCAGCATCCAGGTAAAACTTTATTTTCCACTTGATTGATTTACCATCAACTTAAAAGAAGAGTTGAGATCTCCGTCACTATACATGGTAGGATTATTTAACTTATATATGCATATGCATGCATCTTTGATGGTAGTTCAGCATCAAGGCAAAATAAGGTCACATTGACTTTTATTTTTTTTTTTTTTGCTTGAACAACTCACATTAAGTTTAAGGATGAGTTCAGATCTCGGCCACTTTACATGGTAGGCCAGCATCCAGGCAGAATGAGGTCACTTTACCTATATGAGGTCACTTTACCTATATTTCTTGCTTGATCAATTCAAGTTTGTGTATGACTTCAGATCTATACTACTGTATTTTCTATTTTGTAGGATCATATCTGATGTAAGTCAGCATCCAGGCAAAATTAGGTCACTTTAACCTGATAGACTGACATATGTTTAGGGGGAGTTCAGATCTCAGTCTGTTTACATGATAGGATCATCTGACTGTGCATATGCCTGCATTTCTGATAGTATGTTAGGCCATTGCAAAATTAGGTCACTGTGACTTAGAATTTCTACTTGATTGACATTCATGTTTAAGGGGATATCAGATTTCAGTCACTTTACAAATATATACCAGTAGTAAGATAATCTGACTTTGCATATGCATACATCTCTGATAGTAAGTCAGTATCCAGGCAATATTAGGTCACAATGACCTATATTTTTCTCTTGTTTGTACTAGTCCTACGTAGTACGATCATATATCCTTTCTTTTATATGGATTCATCTTTTGTAAAAGGTAAGCATGAAAGCTAATTCTAATCTATTTGAACTATAGTTTCCACTTTTAATATATCAACATACATTCACCTTCAGAGATTTGCTCAGATCTCATTTGGTGTCCATGTTGAAATCATCTAATCATGCATGTTTTCTCGCATATCCATGCATTTTTATACCCCTATTTTGGGGGGTATATAGGAATCACCATGTCTGTATGTCCGTCTGTCTGTCTGTCCGTCTGTCCATTTGTCCACACTTCTTGTAAGCACAACCCCTCTTAAACCACTTGAAGGATTTTGATGAAACTTTACACAAAGGAAGGACACTTTATGGAAATGTGCATGAAGGAATACGATTATTGTCCAAAACCAGGAAGGGGAGATAATTTGACTTTGACTTTTTGTTGAATCCCTTTGTATGGGTTATCTCGTAAGCGCAACTCCTCTTGAACCACTGAAAGGACTTTGATGAAACTTTACACAAAGGAAGGACACTATATGGAGATCTGCATGAAGGAATATAATTATTGTCTGAAACCTGGAAGGGGAAATAATTTAACTTTGACTTTTTGTTGATTCCCTATGTATGGGTTACCTTGTAACACAACTCCAAGGATTTTGATTAAACTTTACACAAAGTAAGAACACTATATGGAGATGTTCATGAAGGAAAATAATTATATAATTGGAACCATAAAGGGGAGATAATTTGACTTAGACTTTTGTTGATTCCTTCTGCAATGATTTTTTGGACTTGGAATATTTATCAAAGAAATAATTCAAAGCATAGATAAAATTAAACTGTGGGAGAAAAACACCTTTTTTCATTGTAATTCTCTTGAAAAGTTGTTTTCAAAGTGTTGTAATGAAATTTCTCCAACGCTTATGTTTTTTCGTATTAAATGTCAAAGAGGGGAAAGAAGGTGACTTTTATATTTGTCTGATTTGGAACCTATATGAAATGTTCTTTCTTGAAGATTATATTATTGTGTTCATACTTATACTGCGTCCACACCTGTATTGTGTCCACACCCACTTAGATTTACACTTACCATATCGATTCAGGGTTCAATGAGCGGGGGGTATATTTGGCTGCCATTCGACTACAGCTCTTGTTGATATTAGGTCAGTATCCATGCAAATCGGGTTGTTGTGACAATATGTGACAAAGTTTCATGAAAAAAATGCCCAAAATATTTCACAACCAACTGACAAAAATGATGGACCAAATTGTTTGGCACCTACTGGTGTACACTGATCAGCTGCTGTGGTGGATAGTTAGTTTACTTGATTCAGAAAATTTTCTTTGCAGATAATTATGGTTGTCTGTCAACAGACTCAGATGATGGCAGAAAGAGTGTAAATGAGAAAAAACTAAAGGTTACAAATACTATAAACGACCAGTTAATGAAAAAATTGTACTGATATATGCAATCTATCTTTGTACTTTGAAGATGAGGAAGAGAAATTCAAAATATTGTTTCTCCAAAATTTTATGAAACAAGTGCAATGGGCGTTTACATCCACTCAAAGTGCCTTCAAATCCAACCATTTTTTTTTTCTTTATTGTTGGATACATATAGGACATTCTCAAGAGAAATTGGGCACAAAAAATAGAAAACACCAGTCTTTAAACTTCATTTTTTTATTTCAGTTTGTGGGCTGATTATTTTGGTCACCAGTGTTGTACTGGGAAAACTGTTTATTTCAAGAAAATGGAAGATAGATCGGGGTAGGCCTAGACGACCTCCACAACAGTGTATGCAGACATGCTCAGGTAATTATTTATGGAGACCGAGTAAATTCTGTTAAGACAACAACTTTGAAGCTAGAGAAACTAATAGCACAGCTCCCCTCCTCCTGTTTGATTCCTGAAATAAAAAAAATCAAAACAAATATTAAAAAAATCAAAAACAAATCAAATTTCAAAACTAAGAGCACAGCTCCCTCCTCTCATTTTATTCCAGAAATAAAAAAAAATCTTAACAAATAAAAAAAAAAAAATCTTAACAAATTAAAAGAAAAATCTTAACAAATTAAAAAAAAAAAAATCAAATTTCAAAATGGTGCACAATGGCAATATGTACTGAACATGTGTGAAAGTTTCATTGTGGTCTAGCGGTCTAGGAGGAGTTGTCCTCACAAAGTGTGTACCCCTATGGCAGATGGACGGATAGACAGATGAAAGGACACCATGATAACTATATATACCATCCCACTAAAGCCGGGGTTTCATAAATTCAGATAACAAGTGTAGACATAGATACGTCTCACATAAATATAAACATTGTCGTCTATTCATAATGAACTTAATACAGAATATTGGAAGAAAAATCTATACGTGTTTGCCTTTCAAGTATCTGGTGACATGAAAAGAAATGAATTAAAATTTAAAACAGTCACAAAGCCTAGAAATCGAGATCAAGGTTGACTGGTGGCAAACAGACACATACCCATCTACTAACATCAGACCAAATTTGATGCATAAAAGCTATTACAGCTGTTGAGAAATGAACATGAATGTAAAACAATTAACAAAGTCGATGAACCAGAAAAATGAGGTCAAGGTAACAAATGAAGTGTCAGGCCTATATACATGCGCTAAATTGAACAATAAACCTAATATTGAAAGTATAAATGTTATAATTAATGAGAAATGGAATGAATTTAAAAAATCAACAAAGTCAGTGAATCATGAAATTAAGGTCAAGGCTACTTGACAGATGTCAGACTGGCATGTATATATTCACATGTAACAATAAATCTAATATGGAAAGTCTAGTTGTTAAAACTGCAAAGAAAGGATAAAAAATGTTAAATAATAACATAGTCACAGTACCATGAAATTGAGGTCAAGGTCACATGACAGGTGTCAGACTGGCATCTACCCACTAAGATGTAACAAAAAACCTAATATGGAAAGTCTAGGTGTTACAACTGCTGGGCAAAGGACATAAATGTAAAATATTAACAAAGTCAATGAACCATGAAATTGAGGTCATGGTTATATGACAGGTGTCAGACTGGCATCTACCCACTAAGGTGTAACAATAAACCTAATATGGAAAGTCTAGGTGTTACAACTGCTGAGCAATGGACATAAATGTAAAATATTAACAAAGTCACTGATCCATGAAATTGAGGTCAAGGTTATATGACAGATGTCAGACTGGCATCTACCAGCTAAGATGTAACAATTAACCTAATATGGAAAGTCTAGGTGCTATAACTGCTGAGCAATGGACATAACTGTACAATATTAACAAAGTCACTGAACCATGAAATTGAGGTCAAGGTTATGTGACAGTTTTCAGACTGGCATGTAACCATTAAGATAAAGTTATACAACAAATATGGTGTATCTATTCATTATAACAGCCCAGAAATCGATTTGAATGTAAAACTTTGTCAAAAAATTTACAAAGTCATTGAACCATGCAAATGAGGTCAAGGTCCACTGATAAGTTACAGACTGGCACATACCCACTAAGATACATCAATACGCTAAATATGATTGAGCTATGCATTACAAATCCTGAGGAAAGGACTTAATTGTGAAAATATGTCGCAATTTTCATGAAGTCATTGAACCATGAAGACAAGGTCAAGGTCATCTGAAACATGTATTACTAGGAACTTCCAATCATAAGCTATCTGTGTACAAAAGATGTTGCATACAAGTGATATGCTTCAAAAGTTATTAAGATTTTAAGAAAGTTTACGTCACCGTCTCTGCCACTGTTGCCGCCGTTGCTGGAAAGTAATATCTATGTCTCGCTTTCAGCGACTTTTGTCGCAAGCAAGACAAAAACAGCCATTATATTTTTTCCACTTTCAGCATTATTTTAGCTATATTGCCAAAGTCAGTTTTTTACAGGTGTAGGAAAGCTGGAGTACACTGAGAACCACCAAAGTCACATAGCGATCCCTGTGTTTTAGGAGGCTACAACTGTAAATACAATTTTTCCACAACTAATAATTTTTTTCTGTAAAATCAAATGTGATGTGGCTGAAACTCTATGTCTAAATCTAATGTAACCAACAATTTACAAATGACAGACAGACAACATGAATTCAATGCTATGAAATTATTTACACGATGTTTCCACAATGTTGTAAAAACTTGATGAGGAAAGTGACTCATAAGTAACATTTCTTATACCTGATTTTGAAATCTAGAGTTTTTTCATTTTTTTTCAATATTTGAATTAAAAAATTCCATAGGTCAGTGTGTGATCATGTTAGAAAGTCCAAGAAATTAGTTTCTACAATGAGAACTAAGTTGATTATGAAATTTCTTACATCGAGTTAAATAAATTTTGCAAATGTTTGAAAACGAGGCTTGCCAAATTTTTAAACATTTGAAAATTTATTTAACAAGATGAGAGAAATTTCATAATTGACGTGTTAAAATTTTTAGAAAAACATTTTTCTAATGGCAAAATGTAAAACACAGAGGATTATGATCCGAGTAGATTTGGTGGGAAATTCTATCACTGGAGAAATATTTTTATCACATCGGTCAGGCGTTGGTTGAATTTGCTATAAATTAGAAAAATTAAAAATTATCTACAGAGAAAAGGGCTAATTTCTGGCAAAGTGAATAAAATATTATATTTGAAATTTGTCACACTAAAGGTCCAATGACCACAATTTATCTGAATTATGCATCCAATTTTTATTTCACAATATGAGTGATCACATGTGCCATGATCGAGTAATAATCTATCTTAATGTATTTTATTTTATAATTTCAGTGATACACACTCCATCAAATGACCAGTTAGCTACCTGTACCCGTATGGAACCTCCACCAGCTTACGAAGCTATAATGATGGCAGAGATAGGCAGTGAAGATGGACCAATTATAATGACTTCCCCACCTAATTACTATGATATTTCAGCTCCACTTCCAAAATATGGAGATACTTTGTGAACATTGAGAATGTAGATTTGTTGTGTGATCTGATACTGTTTTGTATATTTCTTATTGTTTTTACCATGTTTGTTTGTTTGGTTTTTGTCGATTAATATATGGTTGATAATTTAGAATGTAAATTAACATTGAATGTCTTCCAGACAACAATATTTTTAAACTTTTGTGTTGCTTATATTCAATAAGGTTATGATACAAATCAGAAATTTCTGGATGTATTCGGTCATTTCTATTGTTTAAATCATTTAAATCATAGGATACATTTAATGTATCAAGTAGTTAATGTTTTTATAATCTTTGTTTTAAATGGTGGCCATTTACTAAGATACCCAACATACACTTTTAAAGGGGTGATTTTACAATTACCAGTAATGTGTGTCTGTATTTGTTAGTCGAACACACACTTTCAAAGGGGTCATTTTTACAGTTACATTTATTGTGTGTCTGTATTTGTTAGTGGAATGGAATTTTAATAAACATTATTTTTCTAGAGTCAAAAGTTTTGTAAATTCTTCACTGGTGCATTCTGTTTGGTTTTAACTACCGGTAATATATCTTGATAATCAATGTTAGATTTGGTCATATACTTATTCTCAATATTATTTCTGGTTTAAATTGGGAAAGAGGTTTATTTTGTGTATTGTCTGGTTTAAATTGGGAAAGAGGTTTATTTTGTGTATTGAGAATGACATCATAAACAAGCAACATGCTGTCTATGGGTTACTCTCTATACCTCTATGATATATTAGAATTTTGCTTTAAATGATTATATGGAGTAAATATATATGTCTATTATCAGATCAGATATATATATATATACCTTTCCCATATTAAAGTGCTAGCTAAATAATGGTCTTTCATTTTAAAATGGTATAATTTCTAAGACAATCTCCAATGAAGAAGTTATATGAAGGAAAATTAGTGTAAATTTCAGTGATATTCATAATGATGTGTTACTTCGATTTTATGTTAAAGAAATATATATATGATGTTAATGATGCACTTGCATTGTTTTTTGTGTACTGCATGGTCTTACAGTTTGCTAAATATATATTTGTTATTCTCAAAACCAAATACAATGCAGTCATTAACAAATAAAGCATATGAGCTTTAGTGAAGTTTTCATTTTCTGAATTTGTTTAGATGTTACAATGATTTGTCTGATGTACAAAGTATTTTTTTGTTTGTTTTGTTTTATTTCTTTGTTTGTTTTTTTGTTCTTTTTTTTTGATTGTTGTGTAGTTTGATTTTATTTGGAGAAAAATGCATATTTCAACAAAGCACAACTCTTTTGAAAAATGTGCCAATGTGAAGTTATTTGTCCCTCCCCAACTCTGTATCACCCACCTACACCGCTATGGCACACACACACAAAAACACCCAAAGGAAGCATACCGGTCTATATTGTACATTGCACCTGTCTTTATGTAGAAGCAATAAGATATTGTTTTTTGATGAATTTGACATTTTTTTAACTCAGATTTCAAATCCACATTTAAATGTTCAACAACTTATAATCATAGACTTCCTTATTTTTCTTTTGCAATTTTTCTGTAGATCCTGTAATTTATTTCATGTGATCTATCACCTAATGTATTAATAATGTCAGAATTTTAATAGAATAGACTATAATGATGATGTATTAGGTTTTACTGTTCTGAAAATTTTGGGACTTCGTTATCTTCAACACCTGAAATACGAGGTTTAGTGTGTTCAGCACCAGAGGCTGTGTCAGTGTGTTGGCTAGATAACAATTCTATGCCATCTAGAACTGTAGGTTGTGACATTGTGTCAGACAACACTGCAGGCTGTGTCAGCTAGAATTTAGGCTGTGTCACTGTTCCAGCTAGCACTGTAAGCTGTGACACTGTGTCATCCAGCACTGACTGTTGTATCAATATGTCAGCTAGCACTGTAGGCTTTGTCACTGTCAGCTAGCACTGTAGGTTATGTAACTGTGTTGACTTGAACTGTGTAAGCTTACCTTGTAGGCTGTGTCACTGTTCCATCTAGCATCAAGGTTATGCCAGTATATCAGTGTGTCAGCTAGCACTGTAGGCTGTGTCACTGTCAGCTAGCACTGTAGGTTATGTAACTGTGTCAGCTTGAACTGTGTAAGCTTACCTTGTAGGCTGTGTAACTGTTCCAGCTAGCATCAAGGTTATGCCAGTATATCATTGTATCAGCTAGCACTGTAGGCTGTGTAACTATTTAGCTAGCCCTATAGGATGTGTCACAGAGTCAGCTGGCACTGTAAGCTATATCATCGTGTAAGCTTGCCTTGTAGGCTGTATCACTTTGGAGCTAGCATCAAGGTTGTGCCTGTGTATAAATGTGTCATCTAGCACTGTAGGCTGCATCAATGTGTAAATGTGTCATCTAGACCTGGGTGCATCAGCTCCTAGGTTTAGAGTTAGCAATTGGGCTATGGTTGTTTTGATATGACCTCTTAAATAAATTTAGGAATTCTAGATACATCCAAGAACATAAAGATATTTTTCAGTATTTCCTTGATATTTTTATTATTGTATGTTAATTGTAGGATTATTCTGATATGTATCTGTGCATGTACATGTAAATGTATTTATATGTTATTAACTATTTGCTATGATATAAATTATAATAATTTAATCAAGTATTTTACATTTATAGAAGAAACAAATGTAAATATTTTCAAGTATCATGATAAAGATTTATTTTATGTTTTTTAACTTGTATTCTTTTACTTTAGTTTCTTTGTTTTGCTTTCATATTTATCATGTTGTTATGAAGATATTGAGCGGTAACAAGAATTCAAATATTGTAAAAATTGCTTAAAACAAGATACAGGGGAGATAATTCGTGTTGTCTTTATATGAATAGTTATTTTCTCCTTCAGTTTAGTTATGGTTGGAGAAAATTATAAGTAACAAATTCCTTTATCCAGTACGATAATGATTATGGTTTGTTGTATTAAACAATACTTGTTAAACTTTTTGTGTGTTTATACGACTTATTGTGACACAATCTACTTTTCAAACCTGATCAAATATTTTGTTTTGAGTTGTGATATATTACAATTGTTATTTAATGTACACTATCTTTTATTTAAAAAAAAATAAACATTTTATCATTATTTTGGTGTCTTAACTTTGTTTTTGTATATTTATCAAAATGTTTTGAATTCATATTATCTCACGATGCAGATGTTGTCATTGTCATCATTAGAACAGTCATTTCCAAACTTTAGATTGCAAAAATTTGAATACAATGTATTAAAATATGCCCTGAACTATCAACGACAAGTATTTTTCTTTGAATTTTTCAAGCATCTATACCTTTTGAAATTCTTTTTACAAAAATTCATGGCGTAATGATGACGGTCGCCAGTGGCCAAAAAAATGATACAATAATAAAAACATGGTAAAATTGTAGGAATTAATTATGGCAGAACATGACCATTATGTGATACCCAGAATTTATGTCTCTCTATGTGTCCATACCCCCAAAGATTTCAAAACAATAACCTTTGAATGGAATTGTGTGAAGTCTTCTAACTTGGGAATTGAATTGTTTACCACAAAACTAATACCATGTTCAATTACTTGTGAAGGCAGTTCTAGAGAAGTACTCAATGAAGCATGATGGTGTAACAAGTACTTCTAGTAAAAGAAACTGATTGCATTTATTGATAAAGTTTTACTGAAACTCTCAAAAATCTTTTCAGATTTATATTTCTGCACACATAAATTCAGCAAAAGTATTTCTATCAATCGTTTATTGTGTCTTATAATATTCAGTTGATGAAATTGTATCTGCTTCATCCATATAAATAATAGTTCACCACCCCAAAAATAAAACATAGAAAAAAGAGCCACAGCCTGCTAAGCGTACCTCATTTCACAGCATTGTCATATGGTGAACAAGTCAGTAAACATAAATAGACTATAAAGAGTTTTCCTGACAGATTGATTCATGCATGAAATGAACGTCAAAGACTGCATCCACATCATCATCCAAAATGCATCATGCATACAAATATGGTTGATTTGGGACATGTCAGTAAGCAGGAATCATTTTACTTAACCAAGCTGCTTAAAATGTAGGTCACAGACAAAATCTGATGCATGCGTGCAGTTGTAATCATTAATTGTCTCATACATACCAATATGGTTGATGTAGGTCATGTCAGTAAGCGGGAGTGGACTTAAATCATTCAACTTATCAAGTAACTAATGAATAAAACATAAGTTGCAGAAAGCATTCAAAGAATGCATAGCAGTTGCCATCCCAAAATTCATCATATACCAATATTGTTGATGTTGGGTATATCATTAAGAAGGGATGGACTTTATCCATTCTACAGTATGTAACCAAGTTGCTCATTTGTAAAATATAGGTCACAGACAGTATCCGAAGCATGCATTGTAGTTGTCATCCTAAATGCATCATACATACCAATATGGTTGATGTGGGACATGTCAGTAAGCAGGAATGGACTTTCTACCTAACAAAGTCGCTCCTGTGTGAAATGCAGGTCACAGACAGCATGCAAGGTATGCATTGCAGTTGTCATCCCGAAATGCATCACACATACCATATGGTTGATGTGGAGCATGTCGGTAAATAGCAATTTACTTTAATCATTCTACCTTATAACCAAGTCACTCATGCATAAAATGTAGGTCACATATAACAGCTGAAGCAAGCATTGTAGTTGTCATCCCAAAATGCATCATACATATCAATATGGTTAATGTGGGGAATATAAGTTAGCAGGACTTAATTTCAACCATTCCTCCTAACCAGATGGCAACACTGGGGGTGTCACATAAGCCCCACCCACTTCGTGAGGATGGCTGAAGACAGACATGGAGAAATGTTCATCCATCTTGAAGCATAGTTATCAGCTACTATCCTTGTTCCTTACAGAAATTCTTGGATCTGAATGTTTTGAATTACACAATGCAATATCAAAGTCATTATTTGCCATTAAGTGTGAAACTTTGAAACTTTATTATTTGATTAAACGCCTATTTCTACATATTCAATGTGAATGATAATATAGTGTCGTCTCTGTGTGAATCCTACATCAGTCTAGTGTTTGTGTGAATAAGATATTATTTACATCATTGTATTGTCTGTATGAATCAGACATCAGCGTTGATTATTTGTGTAAATCAGACACCTGCATATAGTGTCTGTGTAAATCAGTTCTAATTCTGTGTAAATCACACATGAATGTAGTGTCTGTGTGAATCAGACATCAGTGTAGTTTCTGTGTGAATCAGACATCAGTGTAGTGTCTGTGTGAATCAGACATCAGTGTAGTGTCTGTGTGAATCAGATTTGAGTGAAGTGTCTGTGAATCAGACATAAGTGTAATGTCTTTGTGAATCGGACATCAGTGCAGTGTCTGTGTGAATCCGACATCAGTGTAGTGTCTGTGTGAATCAGAAATGAGTGAAGTGTCTGTGAATCAGACATAAGTGTAATGTCATTGTGAATCAGACATCAGTGTAGCATCTGTGTGAATAAGACTTCAATGTAGTGTCTGTAAATGAGACATCAGTATAATGCCTTTGTGAATCAGGCATCAGTGTAGTGTCTTTGTGATTAAGACAGCGGTGTTGTGTTTGTGTGAATCAGACATCAGTGTAATGTCCGTTTGAATGAAACATCAGTGTAGTGTATGTGCAAATGAGATTTCAGTGTAATTTCTGTGTGAATTAGACATCACTTTAGTGTCTTTTGTGAATCAGACACCAGTGTAGTGTTTTTGTGAATAAGACATCAGTGTACTTTCCATGTAAATCAAACTGCAGTGAAATGTCTGAATCAGACTTCGATGTAGTGTTTGTATAAATCAGAGCTGGTTCTGTGTGAATCAGACATCAGTGTTGTGTCCGTGAATCAGACTTCAGTGTAGTGTCTCTGTGAATCAGACATCAGTGTAGTGTCTGTGAATCAGACTTCAGTGTAGCGTTTGTGTGAATCATTGTTGGCTTTGTGCGGCAACACTGGGGGTGTCACATAAGCCCCAACCACTTCATGAGGTTGGCTAAAGACAGACATGGAGAAATGTTCATCCATCTTGAAGCATAGTTATCATCTACTATCCTTGTTCCTTACAGAAATTCTTGGATCTGAATGTTTTGAATTACAGAATGAAATGTCGTTTCTGTGTGAATCCAACATCACTCTAGTGTTAGTGTGAATAAGATATCATTGTATTGTCTGTATGAATCAGACATCAGCGTAGATTATTTGTTTAAATCAGACACCTGCGTATAGTGTCTGTGTAAGTCAGTTCTAATTCTGTGTAAATCGCACAGATCAGACATCAATTAATAGTGCCTGTGTGAATCTACCGTCAGCATAGTGTACGTGTGAACAAGACATCAGTGTAGTGTCTGTGTGAACAAGACATCAGTTTTGTGTCTGTGTGAATCATACATCAGTGCAGTGTCTGTAAATCAGACATCAGTGTAGTGTCTGTTTGAAGCAGACATCAGTGTAGTGTCCGTGAATCAGACATCATTGTAGTGTCTGTTAATCAGACATCTGCATAGTGGCTTTTGTAACCAGATATCAGTGTAGTGTCTGCTTGAATCGGCATCATTGTAGTATCTATGAATCAGACATCAGTGTGGTGTCTGTGTGAATCATACATCAGTGTAGTCTTTTGTGAGTCAGACATCAGTGTAGTGTGAATAAAAATTGTAGTGTAGTGTCTATGAATAAGACTTCAGTGTAGTGTCTCTGTGAATCAGGCTTCAGTGTAATGTCTCTGTATATCATAGATCAGTATTGTGTCTGTGTGAATCAGACATCGGTGAAGTGTCTCTTAATCAGATATCGGTGTAGTTTCTATGTAAAATTAGACATCACTATAGTTTCTGTGTGAATCAGACATCAATGTAGTGTCTGTGAATCAGACATCAGTTTAGTGTCTGTATGAATCACACTTCAATGTAGTGTCCGTGTGAATCAGACTTCAGGGTAGTTTCTCTGTGAATTAGACATAATTTTAGTGTCTGTTTGAATGAGACATCAATGTATTCCTTGTGTAAATGAGCCTTCAGTGTAGTATCTGTGTGAATCAGACACCAGTGTAGTATTTATGTGAATAAGACATCAGTGTAGTCTGTATGTGAATCAAACTGCAGTGAAGTGTCTGAATCAGACTTCGATGTAGTGTCTATGTGAAGCAGACATCAGTGTATTGTCTGTGTGGTTCAGTGAAGTGCCTGTGAATCAGACTTCAGTGTAGTGTTTGTGTTAATCATTGATGGCAATGTGTTGATCAGACATCAATTTATAGTGCCTGTGTGAATCTGGCGTCAGCATAGTGTTTGTATGTACAAGACATCAGTGTAGTGTCTGTGAATCATACATCAGTGTAGTGTCTGTATAAATCAGACATCATGGTAGTGTGGTTTTGAATTATGACTCAGTATAGCATCTATGCGAATCAAACATCAGTGTAATGTCTGTATGAATTAGACATCAGTGTAATGTCAGTGTGAATCAAAATTCAGTGTAGTGCCTTTATGAATATGGCATCAATGTAGTGCCTGTATGAATTAGACATCAGTGTAATGTCTGTGTGAATCAGACCTCAGAGTAGTATCATTGTGAATCAGAAGTGACTCTGCGTGGAGCAAACATCATGAATCTGACATCAGCATAGTGTCTGTGTGGACCAGACAGTAGTGTGGTGTCTGTCAATCAAACATCAGTGTAGTGTTTTTTTAATCGGACATTGGTGTAATATCTGTGTGAATCAGACATCAGTGTAGTGTATTTGCGAATCAGACATCATTTTAGTGTCTGTGTGAATAAAAAATCACCGTAATGGCATGTAAATCAGACTTCAGTTCAGTGTCTATGTGCATCAGAATTCAGTGAAGTGTTTGTGTAAATCAAACTTCAGTGTAGTGTCTGCGAATCAGACTTCAGTGTCGTGTCTATGCGAATCAGTGTCGGTTCTGTGTGAAAGACATCAGTAGTGTCTGTGTGAATCAGACTTCGCTTACGGGTCTGTATGAATCAGAGATCAGTGCAGTCTGTGTGAATCAGAGTGAGTGTATTGATGAAATAGATATCAGTATAGTGTCTGTGTGAAGCAAACATCAGTGTAGAATCTGTGAATCAGTCTTCAGTGTAATATGAATCAGTGTAATGTCTGTGTGAATTTTAATGAGTGTTTGTATGAATCTGACATCAGTTTAGTGTCTGTGGTAATCAGAGTGAGTGTCTTGATGAATCTTATATCAGTGTTGTGTCTTTGTGATTCAGACATCAGTGTAGGGTTCTTGTGAGCCAGACATCAGTGAAGTGTCTGTGTTAATCAAACATCAGTGTAGTATCTGTAATCAGACTTAAGTGTAATGTGAATCAGTTTTGGTTCTATGTGAATCAAACACCATTGTAGTGTCTGTGTGACTCAGACTTCAGTGAAGTGTCTATGAATCAGACATCAGCATAGTGGCTTTTGTAACTAGATGTCAGTGTAGTGTCTGTGTGAATCAGACATTATTGTAGTGTCTGTATGAATCAGACATCAGTGTAGTGTCTGCGTGAATCATACATCAGTGTATTGTCTTTTGTGAGTCAAACACCAATGTAATGTCTGTGTGAATCAAACATAGTGTAGTGTTTTTTGAATCGGACATTGGTGTAATATCTGTGTGAATCAGACATCAGTGTAGTGTATGTGAGAATCAGACATCATTGTAGTGTCTGTGTGAATCAAACATCAGCGTAATGGCTATGTAAATCAGACTTCAGTTCAGTGTCTATGTGAATCAGAATTCAGTGAAGTGTTTGTGCAAATCAAACTTCAGTGTAGTGTCTGCGAGTCAGACTTCAGTGTCGTGTCTATGCGAATCAGTGTCGGTTCTGTGTGAAAGATGTCAGTAGTGTCTGTGTGAATCAGACTTCGCTTACGGGATTTGTATGAATCAGAGATCAGTGAGGTGTCTGTGAATCAGACATCAGTAAAGTGTATTTGTGATCAGAGATCAGTGAAGTTTCTAACAATCAGACATCATTTAAATTTCTGATTCAGATATCAGTATCGCATCTTTGTGAATCAGACACCAATGTAATGTCTGTGAATGAGTGAGTGTTTGTATGAATCAGACATCAGTGCAGTGTCTGTGTGAATCAGAGTGAGTGTCTTGATGAAATAGATATCAGTATAGTGTCTGTGTGAAGCAAACATCAGTGTAGAATCTGTGAATCAGTCTTCAGTGTAATATGAATCAGTGTAGTGTCTGTGTGAATTTTAATGAGTGTTTGTATGAATCTGACATCAGTTTAATGTCTGTGGTAATCAGAGTGAGTGTCTTGATGAATCAGATATCAGTGTTGTGTCTTTGTGATTCAGACATCAGTGTAGGGTTCTTGTGAGCCAGACATCAGTGCAGTGTCTGTGTTTATCAAAGATCAGTATAGTATCTGTAATCAGACTTAAGTGTAATGTGAATCAAACACCATTGTAGTATCTGTGTGAATCAGACTTCAGTGAAGTGTCTGTGAATCAGACATCACTGAAGTGTCTGTGAATCAGACATCAGCATAGTGGCTTTTGTAACCAGATATCAGTGTAGTGTCTGTGTGAATTAGACATTATTGTAGTGTCTGTGTGAATCAGACATCAGTGTATTGTCTGCGTGAATCATACATCAGTGTAGTGTCTTTTGTGAGTCAAACACCAATGTAATGTCTGTGTGAATTAGACCTCAGTGTAGTGTCTGTGTGAATCAGAAATCAATGAAGTGTCTGTGAATCAGATATTGGTGTAGTCTCTGTGTAAGATGAGACATCACTATAGTTTCTGTGTGAATCAGACATCAGTTTAGTGTCTGCATGAATCACACTTCAGTGTAGTGTCCGTGTGAATCAGACTTCAGTGTAGTGTCTGTGAATCAGAAATCAATGAAGTGTCTGTGAATCAGATATTGGTGTAGTCTCTGTGTAAGATGAGACATCACTATAGTTTCTGTGTGAATCAGACATCAGTTTAGTGTCTGCATGAATCACACTTCAGTGTAGTGTCCGTGTGAATCAGATTTCAGTGTAGTGTCTGTGAATTAGACATAAGTGTAGTGTCTACGTGAATCGGACACAGTGAAGTGTTTGTCTGAATCAAATTAGAGTGACGAATCTGTGTTAATCAGACATCAGTATAGTTTTGTTTTAAACCAGACATCAGGTAAGTGCCCGAGTGCATTGGA
>MJUU01042603.1:1917-16024 GCA_002080025.1 Modiolus philippinarum
CTCTGATACTGAGTTATCTGACAATGAAGATGACACTGTTTTTCTAGAAAGAGAAGTTGAAGGATGTGAAACCCAAGAATTAGACAATTTTGACGAATCCCTACAGTTTTCTACTTCCTTTGTTGCTGGACATCTGCCTGATAATCACTCAAGGAAAAAGTCTCAAGATTCTGTCAAAAACCAAGGTTCAAATCCTATAGCATCTTCAACCATGATAACTGACAAAGAGGAACCAATCCAAAAGAAACGTAAACCAGTACAAAGAGGTGTGTCCATACCAAAAGGTTCATCTACTTTGTTGTATAAATCATTTCCTGAGAGAAAAGGAAACAAATCGTTTTCACCAGTCGTAAAATTAAAGGACTTGCAGTCAAGGGAGACAATATGCTATGAAAATGACAAGATACCCAGCCATACAAATAATACTGATACTGGTAGTATTTTCACCTGGTCTCTACAGCACTCCTCCTCTGATGTACCGCTAGAGGAATCATACTTGAGAAGTGTAAAGAAAAGGTACAATAAACCCCCTCATCCTACAAATCGGATGTCAAAGGTCAACTCAGGCAGGATGCATTCAAAACCACATTTGTGCAGAAATGAAACTGTAAATGGACTATCAGTTATAGCCAATAAATCAACCTGTAATGACAAAAATATAATCAATGATGGATTATACAGGAATGACACTTTGTATAACAAAACAAACACCATTCCAAGATCTAGTACCAAGACTGATCTGCACAGCACAGGAAATTGTAATGCACTTCAAAGGGAGATAATTCATGGTGAATCTACAGAAGGAACTTTCAAGAAACCATCAGTAAGCTCTAAAGATTCCAAGTCATCAGTTGAAAGAAAAAACTGTGTTGTGAAAAAACTTATGAGATTTCGAGAGAGCTTCAAAAGGAGAAATGGTACAACTGATCTGCGTATGTTGGCAACATTATAGAGGAAGTGACAAAGATAAATCGATGAACTTGCAAAATGCATTATAGTGCTATTGTTGTGGGAACTGTGATCTTGTATATAATTATATGCTAAGTTAGTTATTTTGTTATAAACTATTAGTGCTAATAAAAAAAATGAATTCAGATTTCATTTGTTTATCTTTGCCCCTCCAAAATCACAGTAAAAAGCAGATAAAAATAAAATATGGAACTGATTTCAATGAAAAGATATGCCTTTTTATGGCAGATTTGAAAATTGACTCAAAGCCAATAGTTCCAATGATAAGTATGGTAAAATTAAGAGTAAGCAATGTTCTGCTATTCTTATGCCACTGCTGTAAGGGGACAGCAGCATGTATTTTTACCCTAGTCTGTCCATCCAAATAATGTCTAAAAATTTTAGTCCAAGATTTCTCAGCTGGTTTATGTAGTCATACCTGCCAACCTCTGAAACCTTCAATGAGGGAGATCTCCCCCTCAGCTGTAACAGATGAGGGGGAGATTTTGCGCGAACGACATTTTCAGCCCAAATATATGACATGTGCACTGTATACATCTACAATTACCAATAAGAACTAATGATAAATATACTTTATTTCTTCAGTTCATTGTTATATTCCACACAAGCTGATTTTGCCCTTTTCAGTACATATGAGTCTGGACAATACTCATGACACTCCATATTTTGGTTTTGTTTGGCACAGAGAAGTGAGCATATAGTGTCATTTGCCAAGTCTGACCTATGTTCAGTTTGAATTTTTTTTAGCATTGAGAAAATACGCTCACTATCTGCATTACTATTTGGCAGAACAACACACGTCGTAAAGACCGCCAGATGCAACCGAAAAATTGACGGAGCATAATGTGCACAGTGCAGATTCATTGCCAAGTGGACTCGCTCGTAAAAATTGGAAATCTTTCGTCCAGTCTGATTGGAACTTGCAGCTATATTTTTTTTTCACACTGCCCGCTGGGCCAGACAAGGACCTCTTTCTTGTTGGAGTTGACATGACAGAAATGATTTTCGATTACTTATAAATAGATCACGAAAAGTACTCACCACAGTTTTCAAATCGTTCATTGTTTGTTTACGTCTTATTGAGATAAGTGAAAAGTCCCGAGAGATACGAATGCCGCGGGTCATTGCGGGTTAAAATATCCGAATGCGGGAGATTCTAACTCCCGCGCGGGATCGGACGCGAAAGTGGGAGATTTCCGGAATTTCGTCGTTTGTGCAGGAGTCTCCCGCACAAAACGGGAGGGTTGGCAGGTATGTGTAGTAATAATTTGATATTTGGTCTGAAGCTTTGTACAATGAGTTGTATTGTGCCGTTCATTTCGACATCTTTAATATCCAACACATTTTAATGTACCCATAATGCAAAGGATTAGACAGGTTCCACTGTATTTGAGTCTGTGTGAAAAGAAAGTCTGTTATCTGAAGAAATAATCTTCATTTACCTTTCTTATTAGTCATTTGTAGAATTAATGATGGGGTTGTGCAGCAAAATATTTCCATGAATTAAAAGATAAAACGTAACGAATCTGAAAGACCTTTATAGATTTAAAAAAAAATACACAAAAAATGTAGACTACCGTTACATCTTTAAGTTGAAATACATATAGATCACACCTCAAAATCCTGTTCATTACCATATTTTATCCACTAGAGATAATTAAATATTAAGAATTTAATTGTGAGGCTTGCTGAACTTTTTAAAATTTTTAAATTTAACTATTGGGAGCAGATAAATATAGTTTCCATAACGAGAACTAGTTGATTATGATTATGAAATTTCTCACATGGAGTTAAATAAATTTTGCAAATGTTTGAAAGCGAGCCTTTCCAAGCTTTAAATATTTGAAAATTTATGTAATGAGATGGGAGAAATTTCATAGTTAATATAGGATTAAACACTGTTTGAAAGGAATTTATTGGAGTATAAACGGGATCAATTCACTCACAAACAAATAAAAGTCTGAAGGACTTCTATGATATGTTTGTGAGTGACTTGGTCCTGTTTATACTCCTATAAATTCCTTTCAAACAGTGTTTAATCCTTATAATTCTTTTAATTTGATGATAAGTAATTAAATTCTTACTTTTATAATGCCAATCGCATGTTTTTATTCTATTTGATTCGCTTGGCGTATGAATTTATAAGGTGAACTTAGATGTAGTTCGGTCAACGTCATCTATCGAAAAATAAACGACTTCAGAAATTGCTTCCGCAAGTCAATTCAACCAATCATATCAGCGTATTTCCTATTATGCAAATCATATAAGAATTATTGTCTTATAAGTTCTCTAGTGACTGGACAAAAAACACAGAGGATTATATTCTGAATAAATTTATCGGGAAATTTCACAAAACTTGTTCTCTCTAGATAGAAGATGAATGTTTCCACACCGTTCTTGAAATGTGAAAACTGGATGGAAATTAGAGAAAATATGGTAATAATTGGGATAAAGTGGTGTAATCTTTTTCTCTAATGATAAATGTTAAACCATGACAATTGTATTCAGAATAGATTTGGCGAGAGATAGCACAGGGCTTTATTTAACATATGTTGAAAATGAAAATTTATCTAAGCGCTCAGAACTAGTATGAACATCACATATCATTTGAGAAATTGTTGTAAAGGAAGAACAGTCTTGATTGTAAATTCACCTGTTTAGCAGTCTGTACATTTTACTTTTATTCAGATTGCATTCTGTATGATTCTTAATTGGGCCATTTTGATCAAAACTTTGTCATGGAAATTCCAAAAGCTTATGTTCATGCATTATCAAAAATGGCCACCACTACAGGACATCCTAATTGGAAATGCATGAACATGGTCATCTCTTCTAAAATTTACATTTACGTATACGTTATCAGGCTCTTGACAACTTCATATCCTGGCGAGCGGGGTTATATTTTACAATACATCAGCTGGGAAAAGCCCGATAACTTGTTTATCATCCTGTATTTTGCATTTTAGACTTGTATTTATTGAACAGAGGTTTCAAATTCTCCCAAAGTTGCACGGGAAATTCAACATACATGTCATTCTCCCCTTTTCAGCAATTGTTAGCTTCAAAAACATGTTTTGTGGTTTTTGCATTATTTTAATGGCAAAGGTTTTGTAACTTGATGAATATTTTGACCTAACTAATCTAAATAATGTTGATTTTGAATGTTGCAGCAGCCTATGGTTCTTACGATATTCTACCGTTCCTTGAAGCTTTTATGACGTCATAATGTGAATACGTCAAAGCTCTGCAGGATATATCAACAACCCAGTTTCTACAATTTTTCTGACATCTAGTTTATCGATTTGTGTAATCATGATTCTATTTTGAATACCTAATCGGAAAGAACAAATGCAATAGATGTTTATTTTCATCTGTTTGATTTCGCGTGAAAACTTGAATAAATGTTATTGCCTTTGAAATTTTGGGAGAATCACTTGATATATCCGGGTCAACCGGATATGGCTTTTGCAGAAAGGCTCTGCAAGCTGATATAACCATGGGGAAGGATGATAATTTGTATTATTATACTTTACTATAGAAACTATGGTAAAAATAACATTGGTATTTCTATAGGTAATAGCGCGTAGGCAAAATAACTGTTCGGGAAAGTGCGCGTAGGCAAAATAACTGTTCGGAAAAGTGCGTGTAGTCAAAATAACTAATTTGAATAAGGCACTCTTTAGCACGTCGAACAAATAACTAGTTATTTCCCTTGTCGTCAATGTAAATGTAAATAAACATGGATACCAATCGGTTCGGCTGCAGCACTGACAGGGACACCATAAGTACTTAACATTCGTACAGCAGTATGCTCTTTCTACAGATGAAAAGCTCGGAGTTCGATAGTTAATGTTTTGAGGAAAAAGCCATAACGATTTTTTTTCTGTGGACGCCCGTAAAAAGGATCGAAGCACTGGAACTTGCTCCCGATTAAAAACAACATTACATTTCTTTCTTTTTTTTTATAGTTGACTAATGTGTTGCTTTTCAGGTCGTGAGGAAGTCCCTATAATGTAAGCAAATACTAACTAACCACCCATTACTAAATTCATTCATTTTGGTTTATTTAGACATTTGTCATATGGATGTGATATTGATATCATAAAACACCGTTTTTTTTAGTTTTTAGATCAGTATAATAATACAGTTATGGCCTTTAATCGACTTCGGATAATATCCATAATTATTTAATCTCGAAAAGGTTATTTTACCTCGGTCCTACGGACCTCGAAAAAATAACCTTTTCTCGATTAAATAATTATGGATATTACCCTTAATTAAAGGCCATAATTGTATATTATTATACTATACTATAGAAACTATTGTAAAAATAATATTGATATTTCTACAGGTAATAGCGTATAAGCCAAATAACTGTTCGGGAAAGTGCGTCTAAGCAAAATAACTGTTCGGGAAAATGCGCATAGGCAAAATAACTATTTTGAATAAGGCGCGCTTTAGCATGTCGAACAAATAACTAGTTATTTCCCTTGTTGTCAATGACGTCAGTGTAAACTTAAATAAACATGGATGTCAATCGGTACGGCTGTAGCACTGACAAATGATGAAAAAAAATCATAAATCCTAATCAATCGTACAACAGTATGCTCTTTCTACAGATAGAAGCCCCGGAGTTCGATAGTTACAGTATTGAGGAATTGGCAAATCTCATAACTATTTTTTTAGTGGATCTTGCATAGGAACTTGCTCACGGTCTAGAAAAAACATATTTGTTAACTATAAACTGCAAATTTCTCCGATATTCTTTTTAATAGTTAATTAATCTGTTTTCTTCCAGAAAGGGAGCAAGTCCCTGTGAGGAAAGTCAATATACTAACGCATGATGCAGTATTAGAATCATTCGTTTTGGTTTTTAGACATTTTTCATTTGATATAATCAAACACCCTTTTCAGTTTTTAGTTCAGTATAATAATACAGTTATGGCCTTTAATTGACTTCAGATAATATCCAAAATTATTTAATCTCGAAAAGGTTATTTTTCCTCAGTCCTACGGACCTCGGAAAAATAACCTTTACTCGATTAAATAATTATGGATATTACCCTCAATTAAAGGCCATAATTGTATATTATTAAACCAGACTTGGTCACACTAGCGTATTAGTAAACATCAATTCGAATTGTTTGTGTATATGTAAATAGCCAAGATGGCCTTTAGAGCAAAAAATATGTTGATAGTAAACCCAAAGAGCTTTAAAGAACTTCTCAACATATGTTTCAGATATCTACCATGCATTTTGTGTTTGTGAGTGTTTTGTACCGTATTGTATTGCCATTATTACCAGAATATTTCATGCAAGAAATTTATAATCTTAGTGACTTCACATATAAGAACTTGTTATATTGTTGTAATTTTATTTCAGTGGAAGCGATTCACACAACTTAACAAATTGTTAAAGGGATTTAGACCAGGGGAGCTAACTGTGATGACTGGCCGCACAGGATCTGGAAAAACAACATTTATGAGTGAATATTCTCTGGATCTATGTATGCAAGGGGTAACAACATCTTTTTGTGTTTTTTTCTAGAGGAACTTGGTTTTTAAACCACTTCAGAGAAAAACTGAGGGATTTGTAGTGTTTGGCATGTCAATTCACCCTTTAAACAGAACTGAAATCTTTGAAAAAGTAAAGATGTTTTTTGAAAGTATATTGTTTAGGTTGTGCTTTTAAGCTATGCTGGCCATAACCAGGGTGAGCTTTACCAATACTTGCATCTGTTGTGGGTCGATCTGTGGTAAACTTACTTTTCTCTGAAACTATAACCTTTTGGAGCAAAACTCAGTTGCAATAGTCTTTGAATGGTTCCCTGTAGAAAATGTATTTTTCAGCTTCACATTTCATCCAAGATGGCCAACTGCAGATAACAAAGCCTTAACATTGGATCCTTCTGGATTTTTTCATGACCATCCCCCCCCCCCGGGAACATAGTTTTACATTTGACCTTAAAGTAAAGCTTTCAAAGATCTTCACAAACTGCAATTCCATATGGAACCAAACTTGGCCACAACAGTTCTTGGAAGGTGTCCTCTAAAGAGTTATTTTTCAAGTCTGCACTTCATCTGAGATGGCCTCTTGAAGCCAGGTGAACTTGTAACTACAATTACAACTTGGCATTAGTTACTATTTTTGAGGACATCATTTACCAATTACTTACAATTTGTCGAGTGTTCTGCATTCCAGAAAATTTTTAATTCAAGTGCATCATTTCCTATATCATAGATGAATTTGGCATTCACTGTCCTAAAATAAATTGCTTTCAAAGCTAAAAAAAAAGAAATATTTCATTCTTGTTGTCAGAATTTGTAGACAACTCTATCACAATACAATGTAATTGATTTGTTTTTAAATTATTGATCTGTATAGAAAAGATTTTTATGTAAATGTACATGAGACAGAATTCAATATAGCAAAGAAAAAACAACACTTATCGTTTTCTTTGTTATAAAACCCTGAGATGCCTTCAACAAATAACATAAAAATTAAGTAGAGATTCATTTATCAATGTAACACATGAATAAAGAATAATGATATAAAAAGTTTCTATATGAATAAAGAAAACTGTGTACATATTTTTTCAGGTGAAAACTTTATGGGGGAGTTTTGAAGTTAATAATGTAAGACTGGCTAAAACTATGATGACTCAGTTTTGTTTGTGAGTATATATTCATTACAAATAATTCTGGCAGATGTGTACCGTATTACTTGTATTAAGCGGCCTTGGGGCTTAGAAAATTTTGAAAAGGGGGGGGGGCACTTATTAAGTAGGACAAAAACCAGGTTCCAAAACGAAGCTCTTGTAACGAAATTCTTTGGTCTTTCATAAGTACACAATGTAAAATTGCTTCACTCTCGAAATCTTTGACAAACAGAAGTAAGAAATAAGGTGGATCAGTTGTTTGTACTGAAATGGGAACGAAGAACATGACAACTTGATTGTTAACAACCAAAAATTTGGATGCATACACATGCGCAATTGATGAAAAACAAATCAATGAGGGAAAACGTATGAAATAGATACGGAAATTACGATTTCTAGTTGGAATTTTGAGAAGGGCACTTGGTTGGGGCGCTTAATATGAGGAATACGGTATTTTTGTTGGCCGGGTTGCACGGAGTGTAAATCCGGGTTGTAGTATGGTGAATGTCAGGTGGGCGGGGAAAACTGGATACTGATTTTGTGAAATCAACTCCTCCTACAGTTTTCAACTTACCTTTTTGAAACTTCTTAAAATGTTTCTATATATATTGTAGATGTGCACCTACCTTTTTGGAATTATTTTGAAAATATTTTCCTATTTATATGGACTTTGGAACGTAGTCATTTTTAGCTCACCTGGCCTAAAAGGCCAAGTGAGCATTTGCCATCACTTTGCGTCCGTTGTCTATCGTCCGTACGACCGTCCGTCAACAATTTTAAAAATCTTCCCCTCTGAAACTGCTGGGCGAATTGTAACCAAACTTGGCCTGAATCATCACCAGGGTATGCAGTTTCAAAATTGTGTTCGATTAGTCCGAGTGTCAAACAACATGGCTGCTGTTACTGAAAATAGAACATAGGGGTAAATTGCTGTATTTTGCAAATAACTTGAAAACCGTTACAGATATCAAAAATCTGACAAGGAGTAAAAATGATCAGCATGGCAAGATCTACCAGCCCTGCAATTTTGAAGAAAATCTGAAAACCCGTCTTAGAGTTATTGCCCTTTTTCCGTAAAATTTTCAAAATTTTGATATTTTTTATTTTTTATCAAAAAAACTATAACAGATAGAGGTCAACTTTAAATCGATAAAAATGTTCAGCATATCAAGATCTATCCACCCTGAAATTTTGAAGAAAATCAGAAACCCTTTGTAGGAGTTATTTCCCTTTTTTCACCAAATTTTTAAAATTTTTTGTATTTTTCGTTTTTTATTTCCAAAACTATAGAAGATGAAGGTTAAGTGTACATTGATGAAATGTTGCCATGCTGCGGTGACTTCAAAACTGGTGTTGAAAATTGTTGATTTCCATTTTCAAAATGGCCGCCAAAAAAAGGCGGGAAAATGCAACATTGTCCGATTTCAATAAAAATTGTTTTCCAAATAGATACTGATGTTGCGACTTCAAAACCGGTGTTGAAAATTTTTTGTTGATCACCATTTTCAAAATGGCCGCCAAAAAAGCAGGAAAATTCAACATTGTCCGATTTCAATGAAATTTGGTTTCCAAATAGGTATTGATGTGGCAACTTCAAAACTGATGTTAAAAATTGTTCATTGACTGCCATTTTCAAAATGGCTGACAAAAAAGGCGGGAAAATTCAACATTGTCTGATTTCAATGAAATTTGGTTTCCTAATAGATATTGATGTTGCGACTTCAAAACTGGTGTTGAAAATTGTACATTGAAATTTGGTTTCCTAATAGGTATTGATGTGGCAACTTCAAAACTGATGTTAAATTGACTGCCATTTTCAAAATGGCTGACAAATAAGGTGGGAAAATTCAACATTGTCTGACTTCAATAAAATTTTGTTTCCAAATAGATATTGATTTTGCGACTTTATGGTGTTAGAAATTGTTGTTGACCGCCCTTTACATAATGATGTCTAGACTTCAAAACTGGTGTCAAAAGTGGTCCTTAGCAAGAATGTTTTTTGTCAAAAAAGTCCAACAAAGACATATAGTAAAACATGATCAGACTTTAAATACAGTTCAAAAATTTGTTGAGTTTGAGCTACCAAAGTTAGAGAGACTGAAGTTTAACTGTATAACTTACAATGTTAGCTTGATTGTGGCAAATGAAAACCAGGTGAGCGATACAGGCTCCTGGGAGCCTCTGGTTAGCTCACCTGGCCTAAAAGGCCAAGTGAGCTTTTGCCATCACTTTGCGTCCATCATCCGTCCGTCCGTCAACAATTTAAAAAATCTTCTCCTCTGATACTGCTGGATGAATTGTAACCAATCTTGGCCTGAATCATCACCAGGGTAGTCTGTAGATCAAACAAGATGGCCACTGTTACTAAAAATAGAACATAGGGGTAAATTGCTGTTTTTTGCAAATAACTCAAAAACCGTTACAGATATAAAAAATCTGACAGAAGTAAAAATGATCAGCATGGCAAGATCTACTTGCTCTGCAGTTTTGAAGAAAATTCGAAAACTGTCTTGGAGTTATTTCCCTTTTTCCGTAAAATTTTCAAAATTTTAACTTTATTAATCTTTTATCAGAAAAACTATAAGAGATAGAAGTCAACTTTAAATTGCAAAAATGTTCAGCATGTAAAGATCTACCCACCCTGAAATTTTAAAAAAAATCCGAAAACCCTTTTAGGAGTTAATGCCCTTTTTTCACAGAATTTTCAAAATTTTCATATTTTTTGTCTTATTTCCAAAACTACAGAGGATGAAGGTTAAGTGTAAATTGATAAAATGATTGCTATGCTGTGGAGACTTCAAAACTGGCTTTGAAAATTGATAATTGACCGACATTTTTAAAATGGCCGCCCCAAAAAAAGGCGGGAAAATTCAACATTGTCCCATTTCAATGAAATTTGGTTTCCAAATAGATATTGATGTTGCAGCTTCAAAATAGTTGTTGAGAATTGTTCGTTGACCCCATTTTCAAAATGGCCACCAAGAAAGGCGGGAAAATTCAACATTGTCCGATTTCAATGAAATTTGGTTTCCAAAAAGATATTGATGTCGCAACTTCAAAACTGATGTTAGAAATTGTTTGTTGACCACCATTTTCAAAATGGCCACTTAAAAAGGCGGGAAAATTCAACATTGCTAATTTCAATGAAATTTTGTTTCCAAATAGGTAATGATGTAGCAACTTCAAAACTGATGTTAAAAATTGTTCGTTGACCGCCATTTTCAAAATGGTCGCCAAAAAAAGGCGGGAAAACTCAACATTGTCCGATTTCAATGAAATTTTGTTTCCAAATTGATATTGATAATGCAACTTCAAAATTGGTGTTGAAAATTGTTTTTTGAATGCCATTTTCAAATGGCTGCCAAAAGAGGCAGGAAAATTCAATGTTGTCCGATTTCAATGAAATTTGGTTTCCAAATAGATATTGATGTTGCAACTTCAAAACTGATGTTGAAAGTTGTTCGTTGACTGCCATTTACAAAATGATGTCTCTACTTCCAAACTGGTGTTGAAAGTTGTCCTTAGCAAGAACGTTTTTTGTCAAAAAAGCCCAACAAAGAAATATAGTAAAACATGATCAGACTTTAAATACTGTAACAGTTCAAGATATTGGTGGTGTTCAAGCTACGAAAGTTTGAGAGACTGAAGAACAACTGTATAACTTAAATGCTACCTAGATTGTGGCAACTGAAAGCCAGGTGAGCAATACAGGCTCCTGGGAGCCTGCGGTTTATCAACATTTACAACATTGTGCAGATTTTGTGAAATCAACTCCTCCTACAGTTTTCAACCTACATTTTTGAAACCTCACAAAATGTTTCTATATATATTGTTGATGTGCACCTCCCTTTTTGGAATTATTTTGAAAATTATTCCCTATTTTTACAGACTTAAGAACTTGAGTCATTTTTTAATCAACATTTACAACAAAGGGTACCTATTTTGTGAAATCAACTCCTACAGATTTCAACGTACATTTTTGAAACTTCACAAAATGTTTCTATAAATATTGTAGATGTTCACCTCATTTTTTGGAATTATTTTGAAAACTTTTTCCTATTTTACGGACTTTGGATCTTTGTCTTTTTTTTAATCGACATTTTCAACAAAGGATACCTATTTTGGGAAATCAACTCATCCTACATCTCTGACCTTTGAAACTTCACAGAATGTTTCTAATATTTTGAAGATGTGTACCTGACTTTAAGGAATTATTTCCAATATTTTTCCATATTTTTTGCAGACCTTTTAACTTAGTCATTTTTAGAAATATTTTCAACATATTCTATACACAGACCCATTAGGGAACCTATAAAACAACACTTTATAGCTAGAAGCACCAAAACTCAACCCGCCCATTTGAGTTTTGACCCATTTTTATCTTTACAATTCTTCTTAGTTTCTCATTTTGAAGTTTTTAAAGACAGATCTTGTTGTAAAAATACAGAGGTATTTTAATTCTATGTTATTTATTTTTTTACCAATTTTCAGTATTTTCCTACGTATCATTTAACATTTGCATACGTCAAGTTTTTGATTTGAGAAGTTATAAAAATACAGAAATCTGAGAAGACACATCTTATTGGTTCATTGTATTTAATACTAAAAGCTGTAGAAAATATAGAATACTTTATAAATATTGATATAAAAACCTTCAATCCATCAAATTCCAGGGCGGACTCGCAAAACTTATGATATACATGTATTCTGGGCCACATCATTATTGAAACTTTAACATGGTTGTATTTCATTTTAATCTTAACCTTATGGCATATTTTAATGATGAGTGTAGTAGAAGCATGGCAATTTATGCCCTTAATCAAAACCACAGCCATGAATTGAGAACTGTGAAGAGAACATTTATGCATCAAATCCAAGATGGGGGCCTGTAGAAAGCATAGTTTAAAACTGGACCCAATGGAAACACATTCAAAGATCTTCTTTGAAACAATAGGCCAAATTGTACCAAATTTGGTCACAATAGTCTTTTGATTGTCCCCTACGTTGCAGGTCTTGCACCCCTTCAATATAATTGTAGCTGCCAGCAGGAAAAATATTTTTACACTTTACCTCTACTACTTGAAAACTTTTCAAGGACTTAATTTAAAATTACTTTTCCATTTATAAAAAAACTTATTCACAATGCTCCGTTAGGATCCTCTTTAAAAATGTGCTATCTCATCCAAGATGGCTGCCAGTGGGAATATGATTTAACATTGGACCCTATGAAAACTACTTTTTGAACCTAGCTTAGTCGCAATATCCCTTTCAGAAAGTCTTAACTACATTCAAGATAGCTGCCAGTGAAACATACTAAAATTGACCCTGTAAAATTGAGGTTCATGACCAAAGTTGAAATTGAGACCCTTAAACATAGATATTTATTGGACTGTCTATGTCAGCCATGGTCTGTATGAGTGAAACAGGCTCTTTAGAGCCTCTTGCTTTGCTCACAAAGACACTGTCTTTCACTTATTCAGTGAAATTTTGAAATGATTGATTAACAAAGATATAAATTTTATCATAGTATGATTTTTTTTATTTTCAGAAAAAATCTGACATTGCATTTGGACGAGTTTGAATATGTTGCCAATCAATTTGAACAAATGCCAATGTATTTTATGACGTTTTTTGGCCAAGAGAGCATCACTAAAGTTATAGAGGTAGGACAATTGGAACAAATTCCAATGTATTTTATTACATTTTTTGGCCAAGAGAGCATCACTTAAGTTATAGAGGTAGGTCAGTTTGAACAAATGTCAATGTATTTTATGACATTTTTGGCCAAGAGAGCATCACTTAAGTTATAGAGGTAGGTCAATTGAACAAATGCCAATGTATTTTATTACGTTTTTTGGCCAAGAGAGCATCACTAAAGATATAGAGGTAGGTAAATTTCAACAAATGCCAATGTATTTTATGAATTTTTTTTTGCCAAGAGAGCATCACTAAAGTTATAGAGGTAGGGCAATTTGAACAAATTCCAATGTATTTTATGATGATTTTGGGACAAGAGAGCATCACTAAAGTTAGAGGCTTTTTCGCGAATCCAATCAGTGACGTCACAAAATAAATTTTTTGGTTGGCAAAATTGTGTTTCAGGAATAAATTGCACTGTATAGCAATGGGGCAGAATTTTATTTTTTAAATAACTTTTTATATACTAGTCCGATTTTGGATCTGTAAAATGCATAATAAACCTCGAGATTTTCATATTTTTTCTGTCGATTTACTTTTTAGCTCACCTGACCCGAAGGGTCAGTGTGAGCTTTTGCCATCACTTGGCGTCCGTCGTCCGTCGTCCGTCTGTCCGTCGTCTGTTAACTTTTACATAATCATCTTCTCCTCTGAAACCACTGAAGCAAATTCAACCAAACTTTACAGGAATGATGTACTAAAGGTCCTTTACAAAGATTGCTCATTTCATTCCGATCCGATAAAAAACATGGCCGCCAGCGCGGAACTTAGGTTTAACATTG